>CAUYPK010006469.1:0-61081 GCA_963574355.1 Loris lydekkerianus
AACGAAGACGTGTAAATTGTGCCCCCGACCTGAGGCTTTAATAAAAGCCTGACAAACACTGTGTGATACAAGTCATTTCCTGACCATGTTCAATGTGACGTTTCATCATCTCAAAACTGTGAGGTGCACCAGGGAGGACGATGGAGGTTCCAGAAGTTTAGTTCACCTTCTCAGATGTTCCCTGCTGGTAAGTGTTGACCGTGAATTTCAAGCTCAGTCTTGTTAGTGGAAAACTGTTGTTCATTGAAACAAAGGACGCCAACCCCAACGTGGCCTTGATTCAGTCAGTGGTGCCACACAGGGTGCACTGTGGCAGGACTGTCCCACGGAGGGTCAGGGCCGCCCAGCAGCTGCTTGTGTGTGACACACGCCAGCCAGCTCCCTCAGTGCAGCCACAGCAGCCAGCCCCACGCCCGTCCTTCCCACCCTGGCTCTCTCTGCTGGTGCTGCCCGAGCTGTGTTCTAGATTTGACGCTGTTCTCTGCCCGGTCACTTTGCTGCTGTTCTCCTGTAGGAGGCACCAGCTCTCTGTACAGAGTGAACACGGGGTGACCTCTGTAGGAGACTGTCATGGGATTCCATGGGCAAAGGTCAGGAGGGAAATCCCACCTCACAGGCTGATGCACACACAGAACTGTGATCAGATCACCAAGGGGAGAACTCAAACGTCAGGGGCAGAAGTTCAGCTCTGAGAACCACTGTCCTGCCGTAAGCAAGGTGGTAAGGGGCTCAGAACTCGGGCTCTCTGCGACTTGCCGGCAGGCACTGGTGGGATTTCCAGCCCTGGAGGCTGAGACTCTAGCAGGGCTCTCGAGCACCTGTTAGCAACTGAGGGGATGGGGAGGAGGCCCAGGAAAGCTCAGGTTCAGCCTGCGACCACCCCGCTAGAGGGGCAAGGTTGGGTCCTAATCCCCGGTGGAGAACCCCTTCAGCCTCCCTGTGGCCCTGTGCTGGCTTCTCCCTCCATAGGCTGGAATGAGAGTTGAGGTCAGAGAATGGTGCTGCCCTGGCTGTCAAAGGTCCTTGAAGAAAAGCTATTTCCTGCGTTGTACTCAGAATTTCATGCTAGAGAAGGATCACTTGGAACGTAAAGTTAAAGACTGACAAGGGACTAAATTGCACCAGCTATTTGATCCCCAAGCATCCCAGCACTCATCTTGAGTGCTCAATGTGCAAAGCTGTACACAGCTGGGCACGCTCTCTGCCCCTCTTTGCTCCTGTATTAACGAAGGCTGCTCCAGGCAATCCTGGTGGTAAAGAAGGAGTGGACAGTGATCTCACTGTCCAGTGATCCCCCACAGCGCCTCACCTGGCAGGTCCCGCAGCAGCTACGCTGAGACCCTAGGCAGTGAGTCACTGGTGTGTGTGATGTGTGTGAATGTGTGTGTCTTTGGGGGAACGTGGGTGTGTCTGTAAAGTTTGTTTGAAGAAGAGATTGTGAGAGGAAGCAGAGCAATTGGCTCAGTAGAATGCTCCAGCAAACATCCCCCACAGACCACAGAACGGAAGAGCTATCCACCCAAGGCAGCACGGTCGTAAGAATCAAAAAGCATGTGAGTGGAAACAGTGCCTGGTTTCAACGTTATATCAAGGAAAGAGGCACTGGCCAGGTCAGGAGAGGCAGTGCTGCATTGCCCAGGCCACCCCTCCCCTCCTCCAGTGTCACCACCGTGCAGGGCCAGGTGAAGAGAGAATCCATGAGCTTTCAGGGAGAGAGGGGAGTGACTGCAGGACTTCACATTGGAACTTGGGGCTCCCCTATCACAGGGGAGCACAGCACAGGCTAAATTCTGCCCACATTCGTCGAGGAGGTAGCATTTAGATGCGCCCTGGCCAGAGAGATTCTCCACCCAAGGTAGAAAGGTGAGCTCTGGGCAGCTCACCTTTTTTGAATGCCTGAAAAGCCTTTTCAAGAAGCATAGGTGCAAATCTTACAAGGGTACATGTGAAACTTAGTAAATATAGAATACAAATGTCTTAACACAATAACTAAGAAAATGCCAGGAAGGCTATGTTAACCAGTGTGATGAAAATGTGTCAAGCGGTCTATAAAACCAGTGCATGGTGCCCCATGATCGCATTAATGTACACAGCTATGATTTAACAATATAAAAAAAGAAAAGAAAAAGCATAGGTGCAAAGCCTAGCCTGTGAAGATTTAAATAAATGCATAAATTTTTAAAGCCTTGGCATCAGTGAACATCCAGAAAAACGTGACCTTGACAAATGAACTGAATAGGTTGCCAGTGGCCAGTCTAAGAGTGATGGAGATAATGTGTTTTCAAAGAATTTAAAATAACTGTTCTGAAGCGGCTCAATGAACTTCAAGACAACATAGAGAAGGAATTCAGTAGCTGGATGGAGAAATTTAACACAGAGATTGAAATTTTGAACTCAAAGTCTTAAGCTCCCCCTAGCTGACTGAATGGGCCCCCTCTTGGCCAAAGAGGCCCCCAAAATACCCTGAAGCTGAGTTGCTGGTCGTGAGAAAGGCCGGTCAGACGGGCCTTATCACGCTCCCTTCTCTCCTTGGAGACATCCTTTGTGGCTCACGAACAGGCCTCAGACTATACAAGATGAGGCTCGAGGCGCACTGCAGGCAGGTCACCAGTCACTTCACAGGGCCCTTGACTCTGGCTCCATGTCCAGGGCTCGCCCCTGACTACCAGACTTCCTTATCTTAACTTAAAATATTTTAATTTGTTAGGCAAAGTTTCATTTCTTTAACCAACTACAAATCAAAGAATTTTTAAACCCACCCATAACTTGTAAGCCCCTACTTTGAGACGTCCCACCCTTTCAGACCAAACCAATGTACATCTTTGATGTATTGATTTCTAACGTTACATGTAATTCTCGTCCCTCTGACGTGTATAAAAACAAACTGTGGCCCAAGCACAGCGAGTCCACCTGCTCGAGCCTTCTTGGCTGTGCCTTCTGGCTAAGGTCTGCAAATTTGGCTCAGAATAAGCCTCTGTAAGTTATTTTACAGAGTTCGGATCTTTTCCATTGATAAAATAATTTAAAAAAAAAAAAAAAAAAGCAGGAATTTTAGAGCTCATAAATGGAACTGACAAACTCCAAAATGTATCAGAATTTGTCAACAGTAGAACTGATCAAGCAGAAGAAATAATTAGGACCGGGTCTGGAGAAAGCCTGTTTAGCATTTTCCCAGAGAAACACCAGCAGCAGAACTTCTCCAAATCCTGCACACAGGTTCCCCTCTCCTGGTTCTCACTTCATTTTCAGCCTGTCCTTTCTGTCCCTTCAGACTGTCACAGATGCTCATCACTTGGGTTAATGTCTTTAAACAGAAATGATTTGCGCAAGGCTGTTTATTAATGCTGGATTCTGCTTCCATACACCCATAAAAGCAACACAAACCACAAAAGCCCCGAGGGATTTGTGATTTGCTGTTTCTGTTTTTCCCCGTAACTAGGCTCCCCAGCTCTGACCAGGGAGCTGGGTTGGGATATGTTGCCTTCATGGGAAGAGCTGTCCTCCTCCCCAGGGAAGGGCTTCCTTCCAGGGGCTTTTCAGGGCTGCCCTGAGCAAGGGGAAGAGAATTCAGGACAGCCGCCGCCTCTGCCACATCTCTGAGCAAAGGAGCAGGGACAGCTCACACCCCACCCCACCCCCAAACAGCTTGCTTTCATCTTCTCACAGAAGGGGGAAACGCGTCACTCAGTGGAGGGCAGCCACGCCGTGCAGGAAGACAGCTGGCAGGACGTCCCACGGACGAGAACCTCAGGCAGGGAGTCAAGGCTTGAAGCTTCATCTTCAGACTTTAAGCATGAAATGTGTTTCAAGTTTAAAATACGGACATTCCACATGAAAATGCTTGTTAGGGAAACCTTTCCTTCGTCTATGAGCATCAAAGCTCACATTAGAACTTGCATTTCTGTTTGCAGTTCAGACACGGAGTTGTCAGTGGTGGCATGGGCACATGGGTGTATTCCTGTGACAATTATGCTAAGCCACTGCCCCAGTCACACAAGGTTGGAAACCAGTTTACCCGTTACCCTGGCCTCTGTCTTTGGTCCATTTTTAGCTTTGTACTGTGGCCTCTGCTGCCACTATGTTGAAAGATGTCCTGCATGGAGGGCACTCAGGGCTGAGCCAGGGATCGCCACACTTTGACAGCCTGTGACCCCCCTCTGTTATTGCATTGTACCGAGTGCTTTGTCTTTTAGGAAAAATGCAAATAACATCTGTCCTTTATCTATTAATATCAGCAGATGTATAATACTTGTTGAAGCAGTTGAGACTGTTGGAAGAACGTTGCTCCTAATTTGTTCGTTTATGGATTTGCATTGCCTTGATCTCCATTGCTTTGAAATTAAACCTCAGACACAGAGAAAAATACTGGGCAATAGTGTAAAGGGCATTTTTTTGTCATTTCCAGCATTTTGGGTAGCTGAGATATTCTCATTTCCAGAAAAAGCAGCACTGGCAGCAGGAATTATTGTCCTGAGCTTTTCTGATGGACTTAAAATAGAGACCCGGAAGGAGTTTTTAAATCCTCATGAAACCCCCCATAGCCCCACTTGACTAGGAAAAAAAAAAAAAAAAAACCCTCATGATTGATGAATGCAGGGAAAGAGAAAACTACATATATTCATGACAGCTCTAGAACATTCTGTTAATCACCTGTGAAGAGCCTACATCAACACCCCTGGGCATGCCCTAGGAAGTCAACGCCACATTGTCTGCTACAAAGAATTGAGAAGGAAAAAAGAAAGACAAAACCAAGATTCCATGTTGAGCACTAGAGTATTTTTCATTATTAGGCCAAGAATATTCAGATGATGAAAATTCCTATATTGTTTTACAATGACCATGTTTTATATCCAGGGAGAACTGTATCTCCTTCAAGGACGCTGGGAACTCCAGTTAAAGGCACTCCAGTTTAAGTGGCTTTGATTTGATTTTTTTTTTTTTTTTTTTGTCAGTAAGAAGAAATCAGGTGGTTAACACTGAGCGAATGATGAAACTAATCAATACATGTTTTCTTTGGAGAAAAAAAAAAAGTCAGACTCCCAAAGTAGTATATTTAGAAATCATGAAATCTAGAGAAAGTGAAAACTAGGGCGACATTTAAAAATATCAATTCTGACAAGATCAAAAATATTTGTTTTTGAAAATAAAAGTACAGCGCTATGTAATCCTACCAATATGGGGGCAGAAAAAGTGGGAAAAATAAAAGATCAAGTTCAGATTTATCAATTCAGGTATTAAGAGAGGAGAAACGTTGCAGGAAAACAAAGCAAATTAATTGCCAATCAGTGAATTATAAATTAAAGCCCTGTCCAGAGATATATTTATTTAAGTAGAACTAAAAATAAGAACATTACATCATCCCTTATGTAACGCAACTATTTGAGTTTTGTGTTTGCTGATCCCATATTGTTTGGGGCAGCTGGGTATTGGTGCTGTGTTCTGAAACTGTAGCATTCCTGCCTCCACTCAGAGAAACTTTTGCCTACTCATCAGCATACCTTCTTGTGGCTGCAGTTTTTAGCCAAGAATATAAGCTTCCTTAGTGGAAGGTGAACAATGCTGCTTAGATATTCCCGTTGCTTGGGATAAATGAACGGAGAAGTACATATAGATACTATAATTGTTCTACTATTACCGCCAGGACAGATTACCATAATGTAGAGGCTTAAAATAACCAATTTACTATCTCCTATCTGTGTAGAGGAGAAATCCAGGTGGCGTGGCCACTTCCTCTCTTCTGGTCTCACGTGTCTGAAGTGGAGGCGTCAGCAGAGCTGAGCTCCTCGCTGGAGGCTGCGGAGCAGACACTTCTCAGCGCATTCTAGCTGTTGGCAGAAACCATTTCCAGGTGGACAGCATTGCGGCCCCCATGTCCTTCCTAGATTTTGAGTGAGAATTGTTCTCATCTTCCGAAGGAGACCTAAATTCCACGGCACACGAACCCTTTCATCTTCAAAGGCAAAGTCAAGTCGTGTTTTGAATTTCTCTGATGTGCTTTGTCTGCCTCATTTCTCTGCCTCAGCTGGAGAACATTTTTTGCTTTTGAAGGCTCGTGTGATCTAAGCCTGGATAATCTAAGCTAAATCATCCCATCTCAAGGTCTGTAAATTTAATTATATCTGGTAAATTCCTTTTGCCATGTGATGGAACAAAGCCACATGTTTCAGAAGTTAAGGCACAGCACAGCCATCTTTAAGGAGCCATTATTCCTTTTAACTCCCGTATTAGTTTTAAATAATGTAGATGGTTTAACAATCATCCCAATGTAATTATTGGCCATTTTGAAATAAAATATTAGAATTTTGAATTTAAATTATGAGAAGTGAGGTAATACTGAATTGTAATACTTTGGTAAAGATGTAACTGCCATGTTGATTTCATTTACTGAGGGTTCTTACTCCATTTGTAGACATATTTTATATATTTGTATATAAAATACTCTATGTACATATTTATAAGTATCAGTGTATATGTGAATGTATGCATATGACAGGTGTCAATAATGGTAAATGAATATTTTTATCTGTATTAAATTTAAATTTCTGGTGTTTTTTCACCTTGTTTTACTGCTCCACTGTTCTTGCTATTGTTATAATCAGCATTTGTTAGTTAATTCATTAGTGTAACTGTTAAAGGCCATTTCACTGAAGAACAGTAAATGCTTTATAAATATGAAAAATACCTGGACCTCCTCTCCTATGTATTTTTGCCTCATATCTTAGGATCCTCATATTTTAGGATTTTTATGAGATGTAATATCTTATTTATGGCAACTCAAATTCTATAATCACTTTAAATTAAAAGGGAGAAATGGGAATGATTTTCATTTTACTTTTAGTCATCAATTTTATTTTCTTAAAAGCATAACTTTTCTCGTATTCATATTTACCAGAATCGCGTATTCAACTTTCAAATTGCAAATCAGGTTGATTTCTTTTCTCTCTTTAAACCCCTTTAGGGACATATGGTTGACATATAAAAAGCTGTACATACTTAATGTGTGTAACTTGATGCGTTTGGAGATAAATTTACACCCATGAAACCATCACCAGGATTTACAACATAAACATAACTGTTCTCTCCAGAAGTTTCCGTTTGCTGTCTTTATTATCATTTCTTTTGTCCTTACAGACCCACCTGCTGAGGGACCCTAATAACCACTCCAAGCACCCATGGGTTGATTTCTAAGAAACATATTTATGTACGGCCCCACAGAGGATAGATGTTTGCAAAATCAAAGACAGATGCTAAATATTGATTTCAGTGAATGACTGTAGCCTGAGGAAGCACGCAACACACCTGCATTTCATGGAGTGACTTTGGTTTTTATCAGGACACAGAGGAAATATACCAAAATCCTTAAGGACCTGAGCAATTTTTTGTTGCCCTAATAATTTCTCACATTTAACATCAGAGAGGAGAAAACATTCCTCATGTCACTCCTCATTCGTAAAGAAATCAGTGAAATTCAAGTCACAGTACTAACAACATTGGCTGTTCTTTTCTTCTTTGTAAAAAAGTAAATTCTATTTATACAACATCCTGCAATTTCTGATCAAAATAAAACTCCGATTTTAACTCGCTTGCTACAGAAAAATTCTAATGTAGGATTTAACTCACAGTGAATTAAATCTGTTTGATGCACTACTTAGTGAAGGCAAAGATTTAACAAAACAAAAAAATTGCAATGCTACAATTTACATGAAAAGAAATCACAAAAAGCAGATGACAGAGAGAAAATATGAGAAAACTTGCCCTGAGCAAATACCGTATGTTGATGTCATGATTTTATAGCATTTCCGTATCAGTAGTAAAATTGTTCCACCTTCAATATTTTGAAAAGAGTTCAAAAGTTCAGGCAAACCGGAAAGGGACGGAGATGGAGGCCCAAGCTATCCCAGTGCAGCCGGGCCCTGACCCGTTGGACTCCGCCCTGTTGAACTCAGGGATACCCATCTTTAATTTCTCCCTTCCCTCTTCCTTAGATGCTTCTGGTCCTCTTGGTCCTCACCCGTTCTCCCGTCTTTCCCTGCCCTTCTCCCCAGCACTGCAGTGATCCCTACAAATGGTGCTTCCCCTTCTCCCAGGACAACTTTGTTCTGGCAGGATCCTGCCAACGGGACGCTCCAGCAGGAAAGGGGGGTGTGACGGGAGGGAGAAACCAGGCAGTCTCTGCTCCTCCCCTTGTCTTTCGGGGTGTCTGCGGTGCCTGGATCCCCCAGTGTGAAGAAGACGGCCAGGCCTGCCCCTGCCACCAGACACCCTCATGCCTGGGCTCTGGTGACTGTCACCTCCTCTGGTTCTGCAGCCAGGGGTGGCAGCAACTTCTCGCTGTGGCCCATCTCTGGGTGGCCTCACTAACTCCAGTTTAGATTCTCAACTTTTCCGTCATGTATATAAACAATGCTGTTTAAATGTTCTCTGTTCAAATTGGTCTGTTTAAGAATGCACAGAATTGTTTTCTTTTCCTTGTATGGACTCTCACTGATAAATTACTTATTCTGAAAGGTCGCCAACAAGCACTAATGAGAAATGTATGCTCGTATTTCACATTAGATATTATATTTCCACCAACATCATTCCTTGAATTTAATATTAGAAAGATATATAAAACATCAAGTGTGGAATTTATTCTAAACTTGGTTTATCTAAACAAGAACAAAATAGCTACAGAGTATAAAATATCTTTGACGTTTAGAATAAACAAAGAAAGGCAATGAAGTAATTCATTCATTGATCCATTTGTTAAAGTGCGTCCACCCATTTATTTCATGAACGTTTACTAGCACTTTCCACAAATCAGAAATTCTCACTTTTCATCTTCAGAGGACTAGGGATCTGTGAAACAGGATTGATGGCAGTAAAAAAACAAACAAACAAAATTGGTTTCTGCCCCTAGGGAGTCCAGATTCAGTTGTAGGAGAAGAGTTTGAACACACACATGCAATCATGCCAGCTGAAGAAGGAAGGACCCCCTATAAGTCATTCCTCGTCAAACACACAGAACTGTGGTTTTAAATAAATACTTGTTATCTCCTGTGTGTTTGCTCACACTGCAATTCAGTTTTCTGCATTTTCTGTTTGACTTCTCAAGTTGGTATGCAAGCCACCGATCCCACGAGCCCTGCAGCTTCAGAGCTGTTGAGGACTGAAGTCTGAGTTTTTGTGATAACTTGACTTATCATCAGGAGATGCATGTGTATTTTGACGAGAGGCATAGTTTCTAAGAGCAACGCCTGTTTTAAAATTAACTACATCATGCATTTTCCCCCACTTCACCAAATATTTTCAGAGCAGAAAGACATTTAAATGTGATACTTCATAGAGTTATTTGTGTACCACCAAAACACACTACTTAATTTAATCTAAAATGGACTTTACTCGAAGCTGTAACCCACATCTTTTATGAAATGTTACAGCAAACCCTAAACAATCAGATTGTGATCAATATCTTGTGAATCACTCCAGCATCTGGGGACTCTGGAAAACAGAAAAATCCCCATGATCTGAAGCTCTGAGCATCACTTAGATGAGGATGACACATTTTAAAAATTCAAACACTGAATATAGAAATAAACAATGACCAGACTATATGTAAAAAGAGGACTCCCAGCCACAGCCTGCAGCAGCCTGCCAGGAAAACCAGTCGGCACCTGCAGTGACCAGCTTGCTCTCTCTGACCCCTGTCCCCAGCAATGGTGCAGGAAGCCAAATAAAACGCCAGGAACGATTGGCCCCAAATGGCCTGATTTGATTAATAACTGAAAGCTTGATTAATAACGAACTTCTTCCCTAAGTTTTTTCCCTGTTTCAACCTTAGGACCAACTGGAGAAAGACAAATCTGCTCCCTTAACCGATCACGTGGGATGTCCTGCTGCTTCTTAATCCACCGGCCACTTCCCAGGCCACCTGCCTCTGATCAGGGCCTCCTTGGAGCCTGCCCTCGTCTCCTCAGCCTGCCCGTGAGTCTGCTGAATGCAAGTGGTGGCGCTCCAATCTCTTACAATAACAAGCTCTGAGTGGCCTTTGTCATTCTCACTGGGTTGGTCTCCATTTGCAACCACGCATGCTTCCTGCACCCTCCCTTTACACAGGCATTCAGTTTTCTGGATACAGCATTCACTAGTGTCCACGGGGCATCTGGGTTTTTAAAACCAGATAAATCATCAGAGCTTCAAAAAAAAACACTTCTGAAAAGGTTGGGAAACTGCTTGTCACAGGGTCTTAACCCTGAGCTTAAATGCAGCTAATAAGCCCAGTAAAGTACCAAGACGATTTCCTACTGGAATCTTTGCTGTCTTGGCTAAGAAGATGTGTAGGTTCTAGTAGAGCCAAAAGCTAAAGTGGTGAAATTAGATAGTGGCCTGAGATCAGCTCTGCTGTACAAAAGAAAGAGTGGGCAGGGCACGGGGACCCCAGGAGTCTCACTGGAGAGTGAGTTACACAGGAGAAGCTCCACGGACAGCAGAGACTAAGGGAGAATTCTGCAGCCTACATCACAGATTTAAGCAGATCCACGGTGGAAAAGAGAGATGATCTGTTTTGGGATGCTCTAAAACGCAGACCAAGAACTTAATATGTTCAACACAGGCAGAGAAAAAAAGTACATCTAACTTTATTCACATGGCAAAATATTTCTAAAGCATGATTTCGGTGGGCATTAAACTAGATGATTTCTAAAGGCTGATATACGGCTAGAATTTGTGATTCTAGTCAATTCTAATTAGCATACTGAGTAATACATAGCCAGATATTATAGAGAAAAGTACAGATGTCTGAGATAAAGGCTCTTTTTTGTTATCTTTTATTTCAAAATATTATGGGGGTACACATATTTTTGGTTACATGGATCACTTTGGAAATGCTTCAGTCTGGCTGCCCTACCCAGATAGTGTTCATTGTACTCAGTAGGTACATTTTCACCCATCTCCTACTCCGCTGTCCCCTCTGGGTGATTTCCACCGAGTTTGACATTCCTTTGTGCACATGTGTGTTCCCCAGTTAGTTCCAGTTTAACAGCAAGTATGTGTGGTGTTTGTTAATTCCATCTTAGATACTTCACTTAGGATAATAGTCTCCAGTTCCTTCCAAATTATTGCAAAAAGCATTAATTTATCCTTTTTATGGCTGAATATTATTATTCCATGCCACATATCACACATTTTGTTAATCTGCTCATGAATTGATGGGCACTTGGGTGGATTCCATATCTGTGCAATTGTGAATTGTGCTGCAATAAACATTCAAGTACATGTGTCTTTTTAATAAAATTACTTCTTTCTTTTGTATAAATATCCAGTAGTGGGATTGCGTATTGAATGGTAGGTCCATTTTTAGTTCTTTGAGGAATCTCCATGCTGCTTTCCACAGAAGTTGTACTAATTTGCAGTCCCACCATCAATGAATAAGTGTTTGTTTCTCTCTCCATCCACGCTAGCATCTGTTGTTTATTGAATTTTTAATAAAAGCCATTCTAACTGTGGCTTTAATTTGCTTTCCCTAATTGTTACTCCTTCACATTGAGCATTATTTTACATGTTTATTGGCCATTTGTCCATCTTCTTTTGAATATCTTTTGTTCACATCTTTTGCCTACTTTTCAATGGGGTTGTTTTTCCTGCTGGTTTGCTTGAGTTCTTCATGTTAATATATTCTGGTTATTTGCCTTTTATTGGATGTATAGCTCATGAATACTTTCTCCCATTCTGTAGATAGTCTATCTTTCCATTGATTATTTTTGTAGCTGTGGAAGTCTTTTGAATTAAATCAAGTTCCATTTATTTTTTGCTGTGGTGGTCATTGCCTTTGAGGTCCTAGTAATAAATTATTTGCATAGGCTGATATTTAGAAGAGGTTTTCCTATATTTTCCTCTGGAATTCTTATGTTTTCATGGCTTACACTTAAGGTGCTTATCCATCTTGAATTCATTTTTGTCTTGGGTGAGCTCTATGGATCTTATTTCATTCTCTGCATGTGGCTGTCCAATTTTCCCTTTTCTCCAGTGTACATTGTTGTCTGCTTCTGCTAAAGATCAGTTGGGTGTATGTGGATGGTTTTATAATTGAGTTATCTATTCCATTGGTCTGTGTCCCTATCTTTTGTGTCAATACCATGCTGTGTTGATTAATATAGCCTTGTAGTATAGTTTGAAGTCTATTAATGTGATGTTTTCAGATTTGTTCTTTTTACCAAAGATTGCTTTTTTTCTAGTTCTGAATGAAGCATAGAATTATTGTTTCTAGATCTTTAAAATACAGTGTTAGCATTTTAATGGTGATCACATTGAATCTGTAAACCACTTTGAGTAGTATGGACATTTTAAAATGTTGATTCTACTGATCCATGAGCATGATATGTTTTTCCATTTGTTTGTGTCCTCTATGATTTCTTCCCTCCTTGATGAAGTATGTTCCTAAGTCTTGTACTTTCTTTGTAGCTATTGTGAATGATATTGAGTCTTGGATTTGATGCTCAGCTTGACTGTTACTACTGTATAGCAATGCCAATGATTTGTGCAAATTGATTGTGTAACGAAAGACTTTGTTGAATTTATTTATCAATTTTAGGAGTTTCTTCGTGGAGTATTTGAGGTTTTCTAGTTATAAGATCACGTCATCAGCAAAAAGCAACAATTTAACTTCCTCTTTCTCAATTTTGATACCCTTTATTTCTTTCTCTTGCCTGATTGCTCTGGCTAGGACTTCCAGCCCTATGTCAAACTGAGGTGGTAACAGTGGTAACCTTTGTACTGTTATAGCACATAACAAAAATCTCTACACACATAAACTCAAAACTGTAGAGGAAATGGACAAATTCCTGGAAACACACAATCTCTTAAGAGTTAATCAGGATCAAACAGAATTCCTGAACAGACCAATAATGAACAGAAAGACTAAATCAATAATAAAGCATCTTCCAACAACAACAATAACAACAACAAAAACCCAGACCAGATGAATTCCCAGCCAACTTTTACCAGACCTACAAAGAAGAGCTGGCACTCGTATTGTAGAAATTATTTTATAACATCAAGAAGGAAAGAATTGTCCCCAACTCATTCTACAAAACCATTATCACTGTGATACCAAAGCCAGAAAAAGACATTTTAAAAAAGGAGGAGGAGGAGGAAAGAACGGATCAATACCACTTATGACAATAGATGCAAAAATCCTCAGTAAATTATTAGCAAACTGAATTCAACAGTAGTCAAAAAATAATCCATCACAACCAAGTGAGCTCCAAGGTTGCAAGGATGAGTCAGCATATGTAAGCCAATACAGTGATCTGGAGTAATGAACAGGATGACAAGGCAGACTGTCACATCAACAAGTTCCACTGCCCCAAGTAGCCACGCTATGATCAGTAGGACACATGGGAACAATTAGTTACTTATCATAAATTAAGCTTAATTAAAGGTTAAACATGAAAGATAAAGAAAAAAAACCTAACAAAAATATCTGCAAGCAACCCATGCAATCATTTTATGCCTCAATGTCTGGTTTCCTTAGGAATACATTACAGAGATAATTCGATACAGGAAAAAAATTCAAATAAAGATGACTTACTTTTGCATTTTGAAATATGTATATATCCTAGAACTTAAGAAAGCTTTACTAAGGTAAAATTAATATGAAATAAACCACATGTGTGGAAGCTGCAAAGTATGTGCGTCAACATCCAGCCATCACCATGATCAAGGCAGTGAATGTTCTCATCCAGCCACAAGCGTCCTGTGCTCTTCTGGGATTCCTGCCTCCCTCAACACTCCCATCCACAGGCAAACACTAATCTACTTTCTGAATTTTCTAGAATTTCATATGTGGGGATAGATAGACGCATATACACAGAAAATATCATTCCCTCACTTAGCATGTTTGTGGTTTATTCATATTGCTGTGTGTATCAATATAATAGTTCATTTTTTGATTACTGAATATTACTCAGATAAATAATGATATGGATATATTATGGTTTGCTTATCTATTCACATGTTCATGGACACTGAGGTCATTTGTAGTTTTTGGCTATTGAAAATAAAGCTCCTGTGAGCATGAGCATGTCAGTCTCTGTACAGACATAATCATTTAGATGGCTAAGTAATTAGCAGGGGAGCGCCCAGCTCTCGTGAATGGTGGGAGGTGAATTTTTAAGGCACTGTCAACCTGTTTCTTAGGGGGCTGTACCATTTTACATTCATTTCAAGAGTGCAGGATCGTGTAAGTTACTCCGTACCATTCAGCAGTTTTTGAGAGCTTTTTTTTAATTTTTAGTCAGCATAATAGGGTCTATTATAGTTTTAATTCACATATCCTTGATGACTAATGACGATGAGCATTTTTCAAGCACCTATTTGTCATTCATGTATCTTTCTTGGCAAATCTTCCTTTTGAAATAATTTTCCATTTTATTACATGATTGGTTGTTTCCTTGTTTTTGAATTTTGAGAGTTCTCTATATATTCTGGATACATAACATTTATTAAATATGTGACCAGAAATTATTCTTTTTATACTTCATGGTGACTGTTTTCATTTTTTAACATCTTTTCAAAAAAACTTTAAACTCTTATTTGTTAAAATAATACTCATGGTTATTTTTTCCCTAAAGTAAATCTATTTTCAAGCAGTTCATAGCTTTGAACAATTATATCATCTGGGGATTCCACACTCTTGAAAATTATAAAAAAAAAAAAAAAAAAAAATTGTCTTTAACTCATCACCTTTAAAGTACATATATCTTACTTGAAGCTATTTCATACAGTTTAGCATTGTCTTATTTATATACATTAAACATTACCTTAGGTGATCAAAAGTAGCAAAAATAGTAATTAGTTATGTTCATACAGGTAGTATGTACCCTCATGCCATGAAAGAGGCATTTTTTTAATCTTCATGATCCTCCCCCAAACTCAGGCTTATCAAGAGAAAAACATCAGTCAAATCCCAACAAAGAAGTAGTGTACAATGTGTCTGACCAATACTCCTCAAAATAGTGAAAAGCCATTAAAAAAATAAGGAAAGTTTGAGAAAATATCACAGACAGGCACAGCCTAAGTAAACATGACTCCTACATGTAATGTGGCAAACTCGGTGGGATCTGGGAACAGGAAAAGACATCAGCTAAAAATTAGGGAAATTGGAACAAAGTATGGACTTGCAACACTGTATTGATTTCATTTGTTATGAATGAAACCTGCAGATGTAAGACATTAGTGATGCGGCAATTGTGTGAGATGCTTGGGTGTCTTCCATACTATCTTTCCAATTGTCCTTCAAGTCTAAAGCATTCTATTTTTAAAAGTATGTTAAACTTTTTTTGTCTAAAGACTTGAATTTGTATAAAACTGTTAGGCACTTCTTTGGATGTAGATATTATAATTTGGAGGATTATTTTCTATATTTCTTGTAAAATAAATTGGTTAACAGCTGCCATAAAACTGTTAATTATATATTTGTAATTTGCACCACTAAAAATGTATACTTCTGTTATTTTCTAAAATCTACAATTATTCATATTTTCTTACTCCCCTGTACATAATGTGCCTATTTTCTCTGTTTATTTTCAAGGACTCTGTTCTTTTCTTTAACTTTGGTTTATAGCATTGTGACTATGATATATTTAGCTATAGGTCATTAAATAATCATTTTACTTGGGTTTCACTGAAATTCTTGGATATGTAAGTGGTTTATTTCATCAAACTGTGAAAAGTTTTGGCTATTCTATCTTTAAATACTTTTCTTGTGCTTTAATTTTATGCTTTCCGCCTGCCCCAAGGGACTAATTATATTTAAGCTAGATCATTTAAATATTGTGCAGAGTTTCCTGAAAACCTGGTAATTTTTTTCAATTTGCTTCTCTCTGTTTTACACAGTGGATAATTTCTATCATCTGTCTTCAAGTTCACTGACACTTTCACCTTTTAACTCCAGTCTACTGTCTAATTTTGTATTCAGGTTGTTGAAATTTTCACTCTCAGAATTTGCAATTGGTTCTTTTTCATACTTTCCATATCTCTGGTAAGATTCGTTACTGGTTCCCTCAATAAGATAAAATAGTAAAAGCAAAATTGAACAAGAACAAAGCTGTGGGGAACACATTTCTGATTTAAAAATAAATTTCACTACAGAAACCAAAACTGGTCCTACTGCATAGAGCGACAGGGAGAGCAGTGGAGCGACAGAGAGAGGTTCCAGGGCTAATTCTATCCCTTTATGGTCAACTGATCTTCAGAAAAGGGGCCAAGAATAAACAATGGAGATAAGACCATGACTTTAGTAAATGGTATTGGGATAACTGGAGATCCACAGACAAAAAGAAATAGAATAGGACCTTTATCTCAGACCATAGTTCAAAAGCAACTCAAAAGGGATTAAAAACGTAAATGTATGACATTAAACTATAAAACTACTAGAAGAAAATATATGCAAAAATATTCTTTAATGGTATTTTGGTTATCACACCAGAAGTATAGGAAACTAAAACAAAAATAGACAAGGAGATTTCACCAAACTCAAAAGCTTCTGCACCACAAAGGGAACAAGAAACAGACTGTAAAGGCATCTATGGGATGGAGGAATGTATTTTAGTTAAAGCCATCAATCTTCTAAGTGATTAATATCCAAAGATGTATCAAAAATTTACACAACCCAATACCAAAGAAACATATAACCTGATTAAAAATGGGCAAAGGACCTGCATAGATATTTCTCAGAAAGTAACGTTCAAAGTGAACACCATATGAAAATTTACTCAACGGCACTCTTGGAAATGCACATTAAAAGCACAATCAGATATTACCTCATACCTGGTAGAGCGGCTATTATCCAAAAGACGGAAGATAACCAATGTTGGTGAGGATGTAGAGAAAAGGAAGGCTTTGACCCTGTTGGTGGGAATGTAAATTGGTACAATCATTTGAGAAAGTAGTACAGAGGTTCTTTGAAAATGAAAAATCGAACTACTTTATGATCCAGCAATCTCACTTCTGAGATCATCTCCAAGTAAATTATAATTGGTATGTTTAAAGAGATAGCTGCACTTCCATGCTCATTGGGGCATTATTCACAATAGACTACACATTTTCTGATGAACAAATGGATGAAAAAGAACATAATACACATAAATAGGAATATTATTCATCTTTTAAAAAGAAGGAAACCTTGCCATTTGTAATCACATGGATGGACCCAGAGGGCCTTACTCTATGTACTGCGTGACATAAGGCAGGCAGAGAGAGCAGACCCTGCATTAACTCACTTATTTATGAAATCTAAAACTCGGAGAAACAGAGCATACACAAAATGAAGGTTACTAGGGTCCATGGAAGAGCAGGAAATTGGGAGATGTTGGTAAGGGTATAAAGTTTCAGATAAGTAGAATGTATATTCTGAAGTTCTGACGGACAGCAATGTGACGACATCTAGCAACTTGCATTGTATATCCTTAGATATAAAATTTATGCCCAGCTTATAGCTTATGAAGGACTTTATCACTTATAATAAATAATATTTTTTACCTATTTTCTTCTAGTAATTCAATTTTTTTTATTGTTGGGGATTCATTGAGGGTACAATAAGCTAGGTTACACTGATTGCATTTAGTAATTCAATTTCTTATATTACACTTTGGTATTTCTAAAGTACAGATTTTACTAGGTTATCTTCCAAGCAGATGGATTATTTCCCCCATCATACATACATAAATTATCACTTATTTAAATGGATTATCATAACTTACCTATGTAAATATAGATGTCATTCGGGAACAATATGCATGCACAAATTTCTAGGATCCTATTTTTGTTTTAAGTAATATAAACTCATATAATGTTAATAACCAGGTGGCCTATTTTCTCTATTTCTGTTTTTACAGATTAAAATTTCATAGTAATTATCTATGTTCTTTCTTAGTAGAATTGCACTCCCTCAACTCCCTGAACTCATACATGGCAAGGTGACAGGTTTTGATCATGAAATATGAGTGAAAGTGATGTGTGACCCTTCCAGACATTGCTGGACATCCCAGGGGCTATTTTGTCATGATCTATTTTCTCTTTGCCTTGCTGTTCATCAGTGTTACAGACAGCTGGAGTCATATCAGGCTGAGTTTGGTATGAAAATCACCACCCTAAAACGCATTTGATGGAGTGATCTGAGTGAGGAGTAAACATCTGCTATTTTTGTCACTGAGATGTGAGTGCCACTTGTCACCGGAGCAGAAGTTAGTTTATCCTGGCTGATACCACATGTCATATGTGTATTTATTAACTACACTATTAGAATACCTTGTCAAGTTAAATAACTTCCCCTAGATTTTGGAGGATTAATTTTATTAATCACATAGAATAATTCAAAATAATAAATGTAGTCACATTATAGAACCTTCCTCTTCAAGAGCATAATGTGTCGTTCCATTTATCTAAATCTTCTCTTCTGTCATGCAAGGGTATTTTAGAGTCTGCTATAGCATCATTTATTTTAACCTTTTCCTAATGAAGAATATGTAATTATTTTTATCTTTACTCTATTAATGGGGTAATGAAAATATTTTACATAAATATTTCACATGACTTCTAATTAATTCCTTATTACAAATGCATGGAGCAAGGCTATTGAATTAAAGGTGATGATGATCTTGAACTTCTATTATTGTTAAATAACAATTTTAGAAAAATTGCATGAACTTATTCTCTCCTACTGGCAATATTATCTATGGTGGTATTTTAATACAATCACACTATTAGTAGAATTTATCTTTTTTTCAGTAAACTATTCAGGGGAATATAGAAAGAGAGAGAAAGAGGGAGACACAGAGAGAGATAGCGCGTGTGCATGTGTTGGTGAAGAACATAAAATGCGTGTCTATATATGTGTGTGCATGGGCTGCTCCCTGTGCTCTGATTCTTTCTCGTGCCAAGGTACCTGGCGGGGAGGGGGTTGACCACACGGTCCCCCATCAGTGCACGCAGCAGGAGCCAACACCCCCGAGGTAGCAGGTGTAAGACAGTGCAGTAACTACAAAACCAGTAGGCTTTGGTGGTTTGCCTGATAGATTCATGGCACTCACTGAGAAGAATATCTACATCCTTCCTTACACGCTCTTTTTTTGACAACTTATTCCAGTTAAATACACAGTACACCAGCACCCATCTTTTCACATATACATCAGAGCACTGACTAAGTTCTCAGGGAAGTATATGGGCTAGGAAGAAGGATGTGTCCACAGACTGGTGTGTCGCAGGAAATGTTAAATGACCTGCCAAAAGTTTGCATCATGTCAAGCTCCTTCCCCATTCCCAGGGAGCCTATTCTAGCGCATCTCGCTATAACTTACAAGCTGCTAAGCCAACACGACGGGTAAGTCACCTTTTTTTCCCCCTAACCTGATAAATGAAAAATAATGTGAAAGAATCAAAGTTTAGCTTTTTGTTTAATTGATCACTTTTTTTTTTTTTATTTTTTTAGAATTTCATAATATCCTTTTATGGACTGAATGGTGCCTTCTCCCAAATTTCTAAGTTGAAGTCCTAACCCCCAGTGTCTCAGAATCTGGCCATATGTGGATATAGGGTTTTGAAAGAGGTGATGAAGTTAAGATAGCACCAGTTGGGCAGGCCCCAATCCAGAATGACTGAGGAGGAATGAGGACACACACCCAGAGGGAGACATGCAAAGACGCAGACAGAAGATGGTCGTCTGCAAGCCCAGGCGCCCTCAGGGCCTAGATGGTAGACTCAGTCACTGAGAGGCCACACATTTCAGTTGTGCAAGCTGCTGGTGTCTGGCACTTCGCTACTGTAGCCCCAGTAAACTAACACACACCCTTGGCAGGATTTTATTTGTGTTTTGTCAATTTTCTTTTTGCTTTTTTTTGA
Organism: Loris lydekkerianus; assembly: GCA_963574355.1. NCBI lineage: Eukaryota > Metazoa > Chordata > Mammalia > Primates > Lorisidae > Loris > Loris lydekkerianus. Next base: position 19,876 of record CAUYPK010006469.1, read on the forward strand.
GAGGTTGTCGTGCACTTTGCTGAGGTTGGTCTCCATTTTTCCATTCACTTCATCACACTTTACCAAACTTCTGGACTCAAGCAATTCTCCCGTTTCAGCCTCCCAAGAAGCTGGGAACACAAGTGCCTGCCATGGGCCCTGGCTTATCATGTTCAAATCTTTAATCAGTCTAATGCTTGCTTCATTTCCTCATATAGACAGCAGACATTGCACTCAAAAAAACCCTGTGTCTATCTCCTTATTTAAGATTGCATATAAAACACTTTTTTTTTAGCAATTTTGAGCCAGAAACAATAATAGCAAAATGATACAACATTCTTTCCTCAAAGGAAAATTTTTTTCTTACCAGGGGACATGGCGATATAAACAGCCACTGGAATGTGGGGCAGATGGAAGTGTGTGCTCGAGAGCGTGGAAGCACCTGTGTGAGTACAGAAGAGGGACGAGGGGCATGAGAGGTCTGCATGGCCAAGGGGCCTGAGGCCAGCCTCTCCAGCAGGAAGGGACATGGCAGGAGGAGCCCATGCTACGGAATGTCCTCTGTGAAGGCATCGGGCTCCAGAAAGCATGGCCTTTGGCAAAGCAAGGGAGGTCTACCACTTTGGATGCTGGATTTCAGAATTACCAGGAATGTGGGAATATGTGGAGCTGCAGGAAGCAGAGGAAACAAAGATGAAATCACATCGTAGCGGGTCATTCATGTTGTATTTCCCCCTTTGAATTTGTCCTACAGCTAAAGGGAAACCACCGAATTATTGTAAAGCAAGACACAATCCAACTTTTTTTCAGGAATTGGTGTTAAGGATAAAACACTGGGCTCACTGTTAAATGATGTCAATTTTAGTAGCTTCTGTAGCAAAAGTTTTTTAAACTTTACAACTCTCATTCCTAATCCCAATTGGCAATTAAAAGTAGGCTATGTTCCCACCCCGACATGAGCTATGGTCTGATAGGAGACAGATACAAGGTCATCCAAGGTACATTTCACAAAGTTGGTGCAAACAACCTGCTCTGAGCATTCCGTTCTTGGAGAAGGGGAGGTGGAGCACCTCTGAGGGATGCAGAGAGACAAATAGCCACATACGGATGACATGAATGGTGAGCAGATGGGTGGCATAGACAAAATAAAGCTGTCTAAGACAGAAGCTCATTCTGCATTTGGAAAAGCACCAATTTTTAACTCCATTGAAGATCGGGTATGTAGGAGAAAAGTGGGCTACATAGTTAAATTGATCTCAGGCTGTAGAGAGTCTTAACAGCCCCTTTAGAAGACCACCTCCTTCAAAGGACACTTGACCCTAGCATCCTCCTCCCCTGTCTTCAGAGGTCAGCCTCTCCAAGTCATGAATGCAAAGAGGCTAGAATTTATATCACAAGCCCCCAGTTTGTGACCACTCCGGGCCTTTGCCCTTCAGGTCTCACACCCCTCCCATCCAACCCCTCCCCACGCACCCCCACTGATTCCCTCCCTCCAGCTCCTGCCTGGCTCCTCCCCTCTCCACCTACCTCAGCCCCTCCTAAGCCCTGCCAGGAGCCAAGCCCCCCTCCCTGTGATTCGGGTCTGGTGAGCAGGAGGGCAGTGGGTGGAGGCTGGAGGCCTGACCCGCCTCCACAGTGCTGCTTTACGTCAGGTAGCTGCACCACCTGAGGCTCCCCAGGTTCCTCAGGACACACCCACAGTCCCGGTGCTTCCTCTGGTCACATGCTCATGGCTTTGGAAGAAAAGGCAATTTCTCAAACTTCTGATGGGTCAGGCTCTTTCCAGAAATGGCCCTTAAACCTCAGAAAGGTGGGTTTGCTCCTTAATCCGTCTCTTCCCCAGAAGTGCTTATTCCAATCGGTTCCTGGAAGGGACTTCAGCATTCCAGGTGCTAAGAATGTTCCATGAAGGATTCTGATGCTCCAGTTCCAGCTGAAGATCCCAGGGCTGCCAGGGACAGTCCCTGTCCAGCCCTTTCTGTGGTCATAGCCCCTTATTTCTGCCCCCAACCAAATGTTGGTTATAGCACACATGTGATGAATTAGACACACACACACACACACCCTGTCCAAGGGAATTTTTAAAGTGTTTTCTAACTTCTTCCATAATGTTCATGGCTGTGTCTCTGGCAAGCAATTATTTTTTTCAAATTATTGAGTAAATTACAAGTGTTGTTTTCTTCATCTTGTGCTACCAAACCCTTCCCTTTTCTCTGTCCAGGAGAATGACTGGGGCCCTTTGGCTAGTTATGGGTCCGTCCCTGACCTGCAGGAAACCTGGATGGGGTTGCAAAAGGACTGATGTCGGGTGGCTGACTTCCTGCCAATACACCCCCCGTGTGTGCTCGGCCTCCGCAGGGGGAGAAAGAGGCACTTTCTCTTTTTTTTAAAAAAAATATTATTATTAAATCATAACTATGTACATTAATGCATTGATAGGGTACAATGTGCTAATTTGATATACAATGTGGAAAGCTTACATCAAACTTACTAACACAACCATCACTTCACTTACTTATTTGTTGTGGGAAGACATTTATACTCTGCTCTTAATAGTTTTAAAATGTACCATTGCATTGTGCACAATAGACAAGGTCCCACCAAATACCTCCCTTGTCCTTGACCCCTCCCTCCTCTTCCCTTTTTCTTTCTAGATTATAGTTTTGTTTTATCATTCATATGAAAGTGTAGGTGATTATATATTGGTTTCATAATAGTATTGGATGCTTTTTCTTCCATTCTTGAGATACTTTAGTAAGAAAAATATGTTCCAACTCCATCCAGGTAAACATAAAAGTTGTGAAGTCTCCATCTTTTTATGGCTGCATAATATTCCATGGTGTACATATAACACAATTTGTTAATCCATTCATGGGTCGATGGACACTTAGGCTGCTTCCATGGCTTGGCAATTATGAATTGGGCTGCAATGAACATTCTGGTGCAAATGTCTTTGTTGTAAAATGATTTTTAATCACCTGGGTACATACCTCGTAGAGGAATTGCAGGATCAAATGACAGGTCTACTTTTTATTTATTTATTTTTTTGAGTCCTCTCCAAACTTCTTTCCAAAAAGGTCATAATATGCACATCCACATCCACACCAACATCTGAAGTTTTGGGATTTTTGTAATGTGGGCTAATCTTACTAGAGTTAGATGATATCTGAAAGTAGTTCTGATTTGCATTTCTCTGATGATTAAAGATGATGAGCACTTTTTCATGTGTTTGTACACCATGCGCCTGTCTTCTTCAGAGAAGTTTCTGTTCAAGTCTCTTGCCCACATAGAAATGGGGTTATTGTTCTTTTCTTATTGATTAGTTTGAGTTCTCTGTGGATTCTAGTTATCAGACTCTTGTCAGAAACATAACCTACAAATATCTTCTCCCATTCTGAAGGCTGTCTGCTTGCTTTACCTATTGTGCTCTTGGCTGTGCAGAAGCTTTTTTTTTTTTTTAATGAGGTGGACCCCTCCCCCCCCTCAGCAATTCAAGCAACACTAAATATATCACTTTCTCTTTCTTATGACAAGTAGGGGAGACCAGTGTAGGCTTCGGACCATGGAAGTGGCATTATCAAACTTGTATCAGACAGAAGAACTTCCCAGCTGCAGTACGCACTGCAGGGGGGTTGGAATGAAAGGACAGAGGGGACAGGGGCCATGGAGCAGAACTAACATAAGAAAGGGTGCTGTTTCGCCTATACCCATTCTAAGATGCGCCATAGATGTGGCCCCACCCATTACTCTCCCTCCACCAAACCCCCCCCCAGAATACAAATGCCTACATATAGTAAGAAAATGCCATGAAGACTACGTTGAACAGTTTCATGAGAATACTTCAGATTGTATATGAATCCCGCACATTGTCCCCTTGATTGCACTAATGTACACAGCTATGATTCAACAATAAAAATAAATAAATTAAAAAAAAAAAAAAGCAAGGGAATTGTCCCTGCAACTCGGAAGGCTCCCTGAAGCTACAGATGTGAGCACTGAGTGAGGTGTTTTGAGAACCCAGCTCACCTTCAGGCTCAGAAGCCACCAGCTGTGTGAACATTCTGTGCAGATGCTGGCTGCTGACCCCAGTTCCCCCGCAGCCTCCCCTGCCACCCGAGGGATGCTGGTCCCAGGCCAGGCAGAGGCCTCAGTCCCAACCCCTGGATAGTACCTGCCACAGGCACCTCACCCAGGGACACCCCAGCTGCTCATCCCTTCCTGGAATCACTATGGTGGCTGTTTTATGGAGCCCGATGTGTGTCTCAGTCAAGGTCAAAACAAATGCCAATCCACTCCTGAAGTGATGGCACCTGGTTTGATTCCACATCTTTGTAATTGTGAATTGCAATGCATTAAACATTTGCATGCAGGTATCTTTTTGATAAAAAGACTTCTTCTATTCTGGGCAGGATACCCAGGATAGGGATTGCTGCTTCAAATGGCAGGTCTACTTGTAGTTCTTTGAGGAATCTCTGGAGCACTTTCCACAGAGGCTGTGCCAGGTTCCAACAGGTTCCAACAGTGTGTGTGAACGTTCCTTTCTCTCTGCATCCATCCCAGCATATGCTATTTTTAGAATTCAAGCAGGGGACAGGAGAGAAGTTAGGATAGGAAAAATCCTACCTAGCAGGTACAATGAGCACCACCTGAGCAATGGACATGGTTTATAATCCTGACTCGAGAAAGAAAAGCTATCCACATAGCCAAAAAACATTTGTACCCCCATAACATCTTGAAATAATAAAAAACATTTAAAAATACCAAAACAACAACAAAAGGTCAATGTTTCTGGCTTATCTGGACCTGGGCACCCTCCTCCCTTATTAGAGATGATGGCGGGGTCAGCAAGCCACACCATTGGAAGTGGCTCTATTCTGTCTTTTTCTTTCTTTCTTTTCTAATTTTTTTCTATAGAATTTAGCCTAGAAGTCACAGCAGCAATTGATTGGTTAAAAAATCCCAACATTTTGATTTTGCTTTTCAATGTGTTGAATGTGTGTCATAGGGACCCATTCCCTAACTGGGTGCCTTCTGTGAGAAGCAGCTCTTCCGGCTGGAGGAATAATGTAAGCCTTTTGATTGCAAGAGGCTAAGTAACATTCTAGAAAAATATTTTTGTTTTTAAAGTTGCTGCATACGTTTTTCAGCTGAGGCAGATAACTAGCATTTCATTGTGGGTAGCAAAACATTTGAGTCAGGAGCACTAACATGATACTACTGGAAGTCAGAGCCTGAGCTCAGTTGCCATGGAAATCACCCACCTGTCAGCTTGGTGCATTTCTGACAATTAACATTAACTCTCCCTACTGCAGTTTCACTCCTTTTCTAGACATCACAGAGAGCGTGTTCTTCAGTTTACACAGACAATCCACATTGGGATAAACTGTTCCTGTGCCCAGGCCACACCATCAGAGATTTTGGTTTACTTGTTCATGAATCAGTGCTGAACATGAAATATTAAAAAAAAAGCAAAAAAAAAAAAAAAAAGAAAAGAAAATCAGTCATGTTTATAAATCCCTGGTTTTAAGCAAGGGAGATACTAAATTTTAGGCAGTTGTTCCAAAGATTCTTTTTCTCTTCTGAGACTTAGTTTGAAAGTTGATTAAAAGTAATAACAATAAGCTGATTCTATTCAAATATGTTTTCCACATTTTCAACTAGTTCTGGAGGTATGAGTTTTCTGGATTCAATGAGATGTGTATTACGTCCCAGGACCTTTCTTTTTCCAGGGATTCCCTTAATTAACCCAGACAAAATGTATGGATGTACCAGAATCCTAAAAAGTTAATGAATTCGCCAGGAGCCCTGAGGCCTCCCAAGGGTGGACACTTGAGAGCCGAGTCTCTCCACTACTCACAGTTTTTCCACTCACCAACTGAAAGGATTAAGCTGGGTCCCCACGGATTTAAGCTGGGTCCCCAAGATGTTCCCTCTGAGCCTACATTCTCTACCAAAGGTTATCTGTGTCATAGTCATTAGAAAGAGGTACAAATACCTGGTTTTGTCCTTTTCTCCCCTTTACACGACAGGGCTGACCTTCCTTCCGTGGGCTGGCAGTGAGTCCATCTGACATTGACAGGCAGGTAGGTGGCAGTGAATGTGGATGCCCAGGGTGGAAGCTGGGAGGGCCAGTGCCCAAGGTCCCACACCCCCATTTACCTGCTGTGGCAGTTGTGGTAACTTGTGCTGAGATGAAGCTTTAGTTAGTCTGGATGTGGAGTGACTGACATGGGCAAAGTATCCTTGCCAAACCACATGGTGTAAACTAGAAATAAACTGAACTGTTGAAACCACTGAGATTTGAGAATTGTCTTTTTTTATTGCAGCATCACGTCCTTTTTTTCTGACTAATGCACTGTAACTTAACTCCCCAAACTCCCATAGGGACTTGGAAAGTGATTTGTGCCCTACTGAGAGTGACTTGGTCAAATACACGACACGATGATGATAAGCCTAACAGAGGAACGTGTTTGACTTACCAAAAAGATATCGTCATTCACACTTGTGACTTTATTTGGCAATTTCTGGGATTTGTTCAATGTGATTTAGAGATTTTGACGTGTTTCCAGAGTTTTCTAATTCTGGGGCTGGGAATTAACAATTAGACTTTCTAAGGACTCTGGCTTTGGGGACAGGTACTGAAGATCAGCAGGAGCTATTTTTTGCAATTTAGTGGTCAATGACTTGGACATCAAAGCCACAAAGCCTTTAAGAGAAGTTTCAGAAGAAGTCCATCAGTTCCCCTGTTGAGGTCTCATTTTGTTGGGTTTAGCAACCCATGCCTGGGATTTGTTGTTAGCTTATTCTTGTGGCCATTAAGTCAGTAGATGGCAATTAGCTGAGATTATAGGAATAAAAATCACATGAAAAATTAAAATAGCAAGGTTCATTTGCCACAGCTGCTTGCTAACAAAGACACTTTACTAACGAAGAAGTTTATCCTGAACAAGCACTTGCACCTGAGGCTGCAAAAATAAAGAAGCCATGGGTAAACCAAGACAAAGTCAGGAGAAATCATTCCCAATTAAACATTAGGCACATCTTCACTGGACCTCGGACGTTGCAATAAAAATGTCACTGATTGTATAACAAGGGAATACAGGCTTGGCCTCTGGCTGATACTATCCTGTACTAATTTGAATTAGGAGTTGTCAGTATATTTTTCCCCGTATTCTTGTCATTTTAAAAATGAAATTTTTTGAGTACCGATGCTGTGCTCATGCCTGTAATCCTAGCACTCTGGGAGGCCAAAGTGGGTGGATTGCTTGAGCTCAGAAGTTCAAGACCAGCCTGAGCAAGAGTGAGACCCTGGATCTACTAGAAAATAGAAAACCTAGCTGGGTATAGTGGCGGGCACCTGTGGTCCCTGCTACTCAAGAGGAAGAGGCAGGAGGATCACTTGAGCCCAAGAGTCTGAGGTTGCTCTGAGCCCAGGGTGACAGAGTGAGACTCTATGTCAATAAATAAATAAATAAATAAATAAATAAATAAATAAATAAAATAAAATTTTTGTATCTTTGTTCTTGGTTAATTAATTCCAAAATAGGGCGATGAAATCCCAAACAGCACTCAAACTTTAGAATAACCACTGTGACAGCAACACACACACCTGCATTTGTACTTTTTTTCTGCTGAGGATTCCACAATACTGCCACTTGCCAGAGTCCCAGCAGGGCCTAGACTTTGTCCAGTGACTAGAACCACATCTTGCTCTTTGGCACACTCCACAGAGTAGATTGCTTAATGGAAATACAGGGTACAATGAAAGGAGAACATCACTTCTTTTGCATATTTGCGAGGATGCTTTGGAGAATAAGCATAGCATGAAAAAGTAAAGAGGCAGCAGTTGCTGAAGCTTTAGGTTGGAGCAATAGAGTGCAGAGCAGTGAGGGCAGCAGGCAGGTGGGGCACAGGAGGACTGGGAAGGCTGCCGTTCCAAGAACTGTTCTCAGCCCAAGTTGGCCTCATGCCACTCACCTGTTGTGTTGTTCAGACAATGGGTCTTGGGAAACAAAGGGGTATCTGGTGAAACATTCTGATGAAAGTTTATGTCAAAGACTTTTATAGATCTCAAACATGAGCCAATGTATTTCTTTGCATGCAGGGTCCTTCTGCCCACAGTAGCAGGGTGTAAATTTTACTTTTAGTGTTGGTGTTCACTCAGTTCATGAAGGATATTTACTGTGTACCGATGTGCTAGAATTGTGGATAGAAAACAAGGCCATGGTCTTTTTATTCAAGGAGAAAAATCTGGTTGGCCCTGAAATTTTAAGTTCTCTTTCCTTTTTTTAAGAATTCAGTAGAAAAATGGCTCAGCATGTCAGCATCAGCGTAATAAAAGAACAGGTTGATAGTGGCCACTACTCAATTTGCTAATAAGGACGCTTCTCAAACCAGGGAGTTTCTATTGGTAATAACTACACAGTATTCTCTGTTCCCCAATCCTATAAATAAGTGGATCAGCAGGCTGACCGTGGGCAGGAAGACTAAGGTGTGGGATAGTGAGAGTTTAGGGTGGGGTGTGCTCTGCTACTGCTCTGATCCTTGGATCGTCCCCAGGAAACTCCACGCTCATCTATGCTAGTGCGAGTGGTGTTGGCAGGGACCCCTTTGCACAGCTCAGGAGGGGGACAGGCAAGTGACCACCCAACCAATATAGGATTAAAGTAAAAGCAACATTCTTTGCGCTGCCAAGAACAAAGAGCATTAAGGCTGCTGCATTCTGTGGACCAGTTTCATGAGTTTCCAGTCATTAGGCTGAGCTGTGAAGGTTCAGTAGAATTTGGACAGAGGCAGGGAGAAGGCCTGAGAAGCTCTTCAGGGCAGGGACTTGTGTGCTGTCAGCAAATTGCATCTGCCCAGGCAGCAAACGTCAAAGGGCATAAACCAATGCAGGTTTATGCCACAGCCTTTCTAGGAAAACCAATATCAACAGGTGGACATCAATAGAGAATCCCAGAACACAGAGCTGAAATAAATCTGAGATCTGTTAGAATGTTTTTCTCTTCATCCTGGTTTTCTACCTACCTTTCAAGAAATTGCTTTGGTGTTTGATAGTAGTAAATAGGTCCCATTTATTTTTTACCTAGTGAATTTGTCTTTCTTTCTACTGGAAACTCTGAGGTTTGTATTTGTTGCTCAAACATCCAAGTTGTCAGCATCTAAAGAGAAAAGTTCAGTCCCCTTTAAAATTTCCAAGAAAACACTCACGTTCAAATGCCAAGGAAACAGAATAATAATAACGTGGCATTCTAGGAAGAATTGTAAGTATCTGATAAAGCTTTTTGATGTCACTTTGGGAGAATAAATGCCAGGAAAAAAATAGAAAGGTCATGCAACTGCTTCTTCATCTTTCTCTCAAAAACACAATCCCATTGACCTCAAGTCATATTTTAAATCCGATTAAAATTACTTTGGACTGTTGAACAAAGATTTTTAAGATTTGGTGCTATATGAAGATTATAAACTTGATACTACAACTCAACTTGACATACTCTAACTTCTGCCTGTAGACCATGAATTGATAAAAAGGGTAGACGCTCACATTGAATTAAATACCAAGTTAATACTTTTTATCTATTCTCTCATTCCAACTGGCTTCTTTTCTTAACATGAAGTTCACTTCGATTTTCTCAAATAACCATTCTTGGTAGCTTGGAAGAGGGCCACGGAGTATGACCAAACGAACTCCACCTAGAATGCTAAAGCAGCTAAGTTTTTACCAGAAAGATAAAATGAAGATATATTTAGTCAAACAAAAACAGCCAGGTTTGTTGTGTTGTTGTTAGCCAAACTTTTCTTCAAGATGTGATGAAGAATTTCTTCAGATTGAAGAAAAATTATAGTACATGGAAACTTGTATATACACAGAGAAATCTGGAGCCATGAAAATGGTAAATATATGAGCAAATAAGCAGGATACTTTAAAATTTTATATAAAAGATCATTAAAAGTTTAAAGAAGCAATTAAACACCGATTATAGACTTGGCAAGTTCCCATTCAGAGAACTGGTAGCCTGGAGCACTTATGGGCTACGGTTGAGTTAAACGCCCTTCATCCTTTTTCTGCCCATCCTTCACATCTGCCCTTGTGGGTCTTCTTTTGAAAAGGTTTTTAATTCAAAATACTATACATTAAAAATGGCCACATATGTAATGCCTATAAAACTGACAGAAACCCTAAAGAAAGAAAGGATTTGAACACCGATAAAGAAAAAACTAATTAGAGCTATTTTTCTAAAGCCATGAGCAGAGATGTAGGCAAAAGTGAGATAACTATTGAATGAATATTTTGAAGTGGGTTTGAACTTATCTGTAGCAACAGATGTCAACATAGTAGCTGCATTCAGAAGGAATCCTGAGGAGGAAGGGGCACTCAGACACGTGAGGGGGCTGGAATGCTTTACAGTCACAGGTGCGTGAAAAGGTGCAGGAATCAACTGAACTGTACTCAAGATGAGAGAGGTTCCCTCTACACATGTTTACTGCAGTGAAAAAACACAAGACAACTGGGTTATAGCTTTCATATGAAAGCCATAAATTAGTTTCATAGTAGGGCCGAGTACATTGGATACTTTTTCTTCCATTCTTGAGATACTTTACTAAGAAGAATATGTTCCAGCTCCATCCATGTAAACATGAAAGAAGTAAACTCTCCATCTTTCTTTAAGGCTGCATAATATTCCATGGTGAACATATACCTAAGAATATGGGGAAGGGGGAGAGGGAAAGGAGAGGGAGGGGAGAGGGGGGCGGAGGGACGGTGATTGGTGGGATTACACCTGCAGTGCATCTTACAAGGGTACATGTGAAACTTAGTAAATGTAGAATATAAACGTCTTAACACAATAACTAAGAAAATGCCAGGAAGGCTATGTGAACCAGTGTGATGAAAATGTGTCAAAAAGTCTATAAAAACAATGTATGGTGCCCTATGATCGCATTAACGTACACAGCTATGATTTAATAAAAACAAACACACACACAAGGCAAAATGTGGGAGGATTTATTTCCCCAATAAATTCTGTTGGCTGAGAGAGAACAGAAAATAAAATTTGGAAATACTTTGTTGACTTGTAAGAATCATTCCTCTTTTTGTTTTATTTCAAAAAAGTGAGGAAGTACAAATTTTTTTTTTACATGGATACCTTATATAATGTTTAAGTCGGAGATTTTGGTGTTTTTATACCCTCCCCCCTACTGTATCCATATTCTTTATATCTCTTTGTGGTCCTGTGTATCCATCTTTTAACTGCTGTTACGTGCCGCCACTGCACCTGCTCTCCAGTGCAAAGCTGCCGGCACGGTCTCCCAGCACCTCCTGCTCAGGTCAGTGGCATGCTGTGACAGGGAAGCCCTCTTTTCGCAACTTGCTGCATTGGCCTTTATTTATGATAGCTTCACACTATCTTATGGCAGAAGAGGCTACTTAACCCAGGAATCCCACATGGAAGTTGTCTGTACTGGCAGATTTTTAATTACCAGGGCTGCTACGGATCACGAAACCAGTGAGAAACCAGCTTCCTTTTTGGGAATTGACACCTATTGATTTTTCACTTTTATCCAATGCTACATTCAAAAAATATATATACAAAGCAGAAGCAAATTAGGGGAGACCAATACCTGAAACATGCCAAATTCTCTCCCTACAAGTGGGTTTCTTTGCTCTCCTTAACATGGCAAGAGGACTTGTTTTTTCTTTATTTTTATATATTTTTTGTTTTGTGTTTTTACTTTAAATTAATATGAGGTTACAAATGTTTAGGTTACATTGTTCTCACTTCCAAGATAAAATTCAAGTTGTAGAACAACCCTTCACCAAGGGTGCATGCTGAACACCCTGGCCTTGTGCACATTGGGTGAGATCCTGCCAATTGCCTTCCCCTCTTCCCTCTCCCTCCTCACTCCTTTCCCTTGCTAGACTATATTTGTGTTTTATTTATTTATTTATTTATTTATTTATTTATTCATTTATTTATTGGTGACAGAGTCTCACTATGTCACCCTCGGTAGAGTGCCATGGTGTCACAGCCCACAGCAACCTCCAACTCTTGGGCTTAAATGATTCTCTTGCTTCAGCCTCCCAAGTAGCTGTGACTACAGGCGCCCACCACAATACCACAATGCCTGGCTACTTTTTGTTGCAGTTGTCCTTGTTTAACTGGCCCAGTCTGGGTTCAAACCTGCCAGCCTCAGTATATGTGGCTGGTGCCATAACCACTGCGCTATGGGCGCTGAACTGTTTGTTTTTATTGTTCTTGTGAGCATGTAATTGTTTATATATTGGTTTCATAATAGTATTCACTACATTGGATATTGGATTTTTTTATCCATTCTTGAGATACTTTCCTAAGACTAATGTGTTTCAACTCCATCCAGGTAAACGTCTCCATCTTTTCTCATGGCTGAATAGTATTCCCTGGCATACATACGCACTAGTTTGTTAATCCATGTGTGGGTTGATGGGCACCTGGGTTGCCTCCACGACTCAGCAATTATGAATTGAGCTGCACTAAACTTTCTGATGCTAATGTCTTTGTGGTAAAATGCTTCTTGTTCTTCTGGGTGGATAATGGGAGTGTGGGATTAATTGAAAGGTCAACTTCTAGTTCTTTGAAAATTCTCTATTTTTCTTTCCATAAAGGTTGTATTAGTTTGCAATCCCAGCAGCAGTGTAGAAGTGTTCCCTTCTCTCCACATCCATACCAGCATCTGCAGATTTGGGATTTTCTGATGTGGGATAATCTTACTGGAGTTATATGATATCTCAAAGGGGTTATGATTTGCATTTCTCTGAGGATTAATGATGATGAGCATTTTTTCCTGTGTTTATTGGCTATTCTTCTGTCATCTTCAGAGAAGTTTCTCTTCAAGTCTCTTACCCAAATAAAAATGGGGTTGTTTGCTCCTTTCATGTTGATTAATTTGAGTTCTTTATAGATTCTAGTTATCAGACCTTTGTCAGATACATAACGTGCAAAACTTCTCCCATTCTGAAGGATGTCTATTTGCTTTGGTTGTGGTACCCTTAGCTGTGTGGAAGATTTATAGCTTGATCAAATCCCAGTTGTTTATTTTTGGTGTTGCTGCAATTGCCAGGGATGGGTCTTCCTCATAAAATCTTTACCCAGGCCAATATTTTCAAACATCTTCACTGTTCTCTCTTCTAGAATTTTTATTTTTGTGTGTCTTAAATTTAAATCTTTTAACCACCAAGAATCAATTTTTGTCAATGGTGAGAGATGTAGGTCTAGTTTCAATCTTCTACATGTGGCTAACCAGTTTTCCCAGAACCATTTATTAAATAGAGATTCTTTTCCCCAGTGCATGCTTTTGTTAGGCCTATAAAAGACCAAATGACACTATGTGGCTAGGTTCATCTCCAGATTCTCTATTCTATTCCATATGTCTACCTCTTTATTTTTGTGCCAATAATTGTTTTGATCACTATCAACTTGTAGTATAACCTGAAGTAAGGTAATGTGATCCCTCTAGATATGTTTTCATTTCTAAGAATATATTCCATATGAAAATGAAGTACTATTTTTTCAACTTTTTCAAAGTATGACATTGGTGCTTCAATGGGGATTACATTAAATCTGTAGATGCTTTAGGTAGTATGAACATTTTAACAATGTTGACTTTTCCCCCAACCATAAGCATGGTATTTTCTTCCATTTGTTAACATCTTCTGCTATTTCTTTTCTTAGGGTTTCATAGTTCTCTTTATAGAGAGCTTTCATGCCCTTTGTTACCTATATTCCAGGTATTTCATTTTCTTTACACTACTGTAAAAGGAATAGAGTCTTTGATTTTATTCTTGGCTTGACTGTTGTTGGCACATTGGAAGGCTATTGATATGTGGGTATTGATTTTGTATCTTGAGACACTGCTATATTCCTTGATCACTTCTAAAAGCTTTGTAGTTGAGTCCCTGGGGTTTTCTAGGTATAAGATCATATTATCTGCAAAGAGCAAGAGTTTAACCTCTCTGTCCCCATTTGAATACCCTGATCTTCTTCTCTTGCTTGATTGCAATGGCTAGGACTTGCAGCACCATGTTGAATAGCAGTGGTGACAATGGGCATCTTTATCTAGTTCCAGAAATGAGTGGAATGCTTTCAATTTTACTTCATTCAATAGAATATTGGCTGTGGGTTTGCTGTAGATGACCTCTATCAGTTTCAGAAATGTCACACCTAAGCCTATTTTCTGAAGTTTTCTTATGAAAAGATGCTGGATATTATCAAAAGCCTTTTCTGCATCAATTGAGAAAATCATATAGCCTTTGTTATTTATTTTATGTGGTGTACTACATTTATGAATTTATGTATGTTGAACAAACTTTGCATCCCTGGAATAAAACCCATTTGACCATGGGATGTAACTTTTAAAATCTGTAGCTGTATTCTGCTTCCTAAGATCTTATTGAATATATTTGCATCGATATTCACTAATGATATTGGTCTATAGTTTTCTTTTTTTGTTGGGTCCTTTCCTGGTTTGGGGATCAGGATAATATTTGCTTTGTAGAATTTGTTGGGGAAGGGTTCCTTCCTTCTCTATGTTTTGGAGTAGGTTATGCAATAAAGGAAATAGTTCCTCTTTGAAGATTTGGTAGAATTCTTGTGTGAAACCTTCTGGTCCAGGTCTTTTCTTTTTTGGGAGATTCTGTGTAGTTGATGCTATTTCAGTTCTTGATATAGGCTTATTCAAAATTTCTAATTCTTTCTGGTTGAGTTTACCTTTAGGATGGTGGTGTGCTTCCAGATATTGGTCCATTTCCTCTACATTTCATATTTCTGGAACTAGAGGTTTTTGAAGTAATTGTTGAGGACCTTTTGTATTTCTGTGGTATCTGTTATTATTTATCCTTTATTATTTCTTTATTTTTATTTTTATTAAATCATAGCTGTATATGTTAATGCAATCATGGGGTACAATGTGCTGGTTTTTATATACAATTTGAAATATTTTCATCAAACTGGTTAACATAGCCTTCATGGCACCCTCTTAGTTATATTCTACATTTATATTCTACATTTAGTAAATTTCACATATGTCCTTATGAGATGCACCGTAGGTGTGGTCCCACCAATTACCCTCCCTCCACCCATCCTCTCCCCTCCCCTTTCCCCATATTCTTGGCCATCCCTAAATTGATTTCATAGTAGGGCTGAGTACATTGGATACTTTTTCCTCCATTCTTGAGATACTTTGCTAAGAAAAATATGTTCCAGCTTCATCCATGTAAGCATGAAAGAGGTAAAGTCTCCATCTTTCTTTAAGGCTGCATAATATTCTTTAGTGTACATATACCACAATTTATTAATCCATTCATGGGTCGATGGGCACTTGGGCCCCTTTATTATTTCTGATTGATGTTATTAGACATTTTACTTTTCTGTTTCTTGTTATTCTGACCAAGAGTTTATCAATTTTATTAATCTTTTCTAAGACTCACCTTTTTGTTTTGCTTATCTTCCAAATGATTCTTTTGTTTTCAGTTTCATTTAATACTGCTTTATAGTATTATTATTATTATTATTTGGCCAGGGCCTGGTTTGAACCCTCTACCTCCGGTATATGGGGCCAGTGCCCTACTCCTTTTAGACACAGGAACCACCCCATTTAATACTGCTTTAATTTTGGTTATTTCTTTTCTTTTGCTGGGTTTGAGATTGGATTATTCTTCCTTTTCCAGCTCCTTGAGATGGTGCCTTAGGATGCTGACTTGCTCTCTTTCTGTTTTCTAGATAAAGGCATCTAATGTTATAAGTTTCTCTCTTAGGATTTCCTTTGTGGTATCCTACAGGTTTTGATAGTTTGTGGCTTCATTATCATTTTGTTCCACAAATATAATGATCTCCTTCTTAATCTTGTCTTTGACCCAGCTGTCATTCAACATAAGGTTATTTAGTTTCCATGACTTTATTTGAGTATGAAGACTCAACTTTTATTCTGTGATGGTCTGAAGAGATACAAGGAATAATTTCTATTCTTTTGAATTTATTGAGGTTAGATTTGTGTCCTAAGATATGATCAATTTTGGAGGAGTATACATGGGCAGATGAGAAGAATGTTTTTTCAGTTTTGTTAGGATGAAATTTTCTATATATGTCTGTTAAGTCCATCAATTCTAGGGTCATGTTCAAGTCCCTTATTTTTTTGTTTAGTTTCTGCTTGGAGGATCTGTATAATACCGCCAAACAAGTATTAAAATCTCTACCTATTATAATGCAGGAATGTATCATATTGTTCAGATAAGTTAGGGTTTGTTTTATAAGTTGAGGAGTGTTCAGGTAGGCAAATATCAATTTATTGAAATCTCTTCATATTGTGTGCTTCCCTTGACAAATGTGTAGTGTCCATCCTTGTCTTTCCTTATTTTGTTGGTTTAAAACCAATTGTATCTGCAAATAAGATTGCAACCCCTGTTTTTTTCTGATTTCCAATTGCCTGGATTACTGTTTTCCATCCCTTCACCCTGCTTCTTATTTTATCCTTTGAGATAAGGTGTATTTCTTAGAAACAAAAGATATCTGGCTTGAGGTTTTGTATCCAGTCAGCTAGCCTGTGCCTTTTAGAGAAGACTTCAAGCCATTCACATTTATTGAGAAAATTGATAGGTATGGTAGAGTTTTAGTCATCTTGTTTTCTGAGGTTTAGCATTTATTTTTCAGCATTTATTTTTATCCCTTTCACCATTGGGGAAGCTAGACTTTGTTCTTTGATTTCTGTGTGAGTTTACTTTGGTGGTGGATCATCATGCTAGTCATGATGAAGAATGGGTCTTAGTACTCCCTGTAGAGCTGCTCTAGTTATGGCAAATTTCCTTAACTTGGAATGTCAGTAAAATATTTGATTTCTCCATCACGAATGAACTTCAGTTTAGTAGAATACAAGATTTAGTGGGATACAGAATCCTGGGCTGAAAATTGTTTTGTTTAAAGAGGTTAAAGGTTAAAAGTCAATGACCATTTTCTTCTGACTTGAAAAGTTTAGGCTGAAAGATTTAAGGTCATCCTGAATTTTCCCCTTTGTAGGTAATATTTTTCTTATACCTGTCCGCTTTCAGGATTTTCTCCTTCATATTAACTTGGCAAAGTTAATTAAAATGTATCTAGTGGATGCTTTGTTTGAACTGAGTCATGCTGGCCTTCTGAAACCATCTACTGTCTGAGTTTCTGTGTCTTCTGTAATGCTTGGGAAATTCTCCAGCATGTCTTGGTATAAAACATCTGTGCCTTTAGGAAAATCCTCTTCTCCTTCAGGAATCCCTATAATTTGGATATTTGGTCTTTTGTAATGATCTCTTAACTCTCTCAAGGAATATTCTGTTTTTGCTATCCTTGTTTCTACCTCTTTAAATGCTTGAGTTCAAAAGTCTTGACTTCAATTTCTGAAAGTTTTTCTTCTCCCTGTTCAACTCTATTAGAGAGGATCTTTACTGTGTTTCAAGGCTCCTCAAATGCCTTTTTCAATTCCTTAAGCTCTACTACCTCTTTTCTCATTATGTCTGTATCTTTGGAGATTTTGTCTTTGAATTCATTAATTTCTTGGCACAACATTTGAACTATTTTTTGGATTTCTATTTCCCTGTTTTCCTACATTCCAATCATCTTATTTGCCATCCATACTCTGAATTCTGTCTCTGACATTTCAACATTTTCTATAAATAGTATTTTCTGTTATATCTCCTTTGTAATCTCCTGGAAGAATTGATCTGTTCTGATTTTTCGTATTGCCAGAGTTCTTCTGCTGTTCCTTCCCACGAGTATTTTCAGCTTTCTTTCTATGTAATAGCGTGTTAATTATGCTTTTTTAGTTTAACTGATAGATTGTCCCTGAATAATTATGGAGAGATAATCTAATTGGAGACCCTTAGGAAACACTGTACCAACCTATTTGGCGATTAAAGATGGCAAGTGAGACTGGATCAGGAGGTCCCAAGAACTGGAGCTAATCAATCCTTCTCCAATAAGCTGGAGCTTGTTGATTATGGCTTTTCCCTTATAACCTTACAAATGTCCTGTTCAGATATGTACTGTCCACAGAGACTCTGAGGGCTGGCTTGGTGAGATAGCTCAACCTGATTCTGTCTTGATGCCAGCCTGCCCTCTACGCAATTCTAAGGAGTCACAGTATTGCTCTAGAATCACTGCTGGTCAAAAATACAAACACCTCTTGTCCAACCCACTTCAAACCCCCACCCCCTGCTATTGATAGTTATAGGAGAAGAATCCACAGACAGACATGATGAATCTTCCCTCACTGCTGCAACACCACTGCTGCTCAGACAAAGACAAACAGTTGGTGAACCTGCAGCCCCAGACAGTGGCACATATGGTTTTTAAGTGTTCATTCTATACCATTTTTTGCACTTATATATGCCATATAATTAAAGTTTAGCCAATGGCATGAGAGTGTATGCAATATCTGACAGTTGTAAAAATGACATATATGAACCTCTCTATTCTCTTTTTCCCCATCACTAAGTGTGGGGATCCTGGAAATCACACATTGGAAACGGTATAGGTGCAGGAAAATAAGAGGTTGGGATCCTAATTCACTGCTCAAAAGAGAACCTTCTCCCACTCAGAAACAATAACTTTGAAACTTATATGAATAAGCAGTGATAGTTTTATACTTGTTTCAGAGATTATGCAGATATGTTTATTTCTGGTCTGTTTGGGATATATAAACACATTTATTTTGTTTGCTACAGCAAGTGCACACGACCAGCTGTCCATTGACATCTACCTTGCAGGTTTCACAGGGCTCTCCAGCATGGCAGGTCCAGAAATAAGCCTTTTCCCTTAACCTGTTTTCCCCAACTCTATTCCATTCCCTCAGTTTCATTTCTGCAATTCATTCACATCCCTCGAAATTGGCATGGAAGCACCCTACCCATAGAATAATCCATGCCACCATTTTGTTTAAATTATATTTTGTTGAAGTATAAATCTCTCACTTAATTTATTTTTTTAATTT
The DNA here is from genome assembly GCA_963574355.1 of Loris lydekkerianus. Classification (NCBI taxonomy): domain Eukaryota; kingdom Metazoa; phylum Chordata; class Mammalia; order Primates; family Lorisidae; genus Loris; species Loris lydekkerianus. The sequence goes on from CAUYPK010006469.1 coordinate 38,848, forward strand.
TTGTTTTCTTCTTGGAGAATCATTGAGGGTACAATGAGCCAGGTTACACTGCTTGCATTTGCTGGATTGCATCCAATCCCAAATAGTTCTCCCCATTTCCTTCTCTCGTTAATCACCATCATTACCTCATTTGAGTTCTTATTATCTCTCATTGGAACCGCCACAGCATTTTTGTTTAGGGTTGTTCTCTGTCAGAATTTTTCTTGTATGATGAAAATCTTGAAAATCATTGCAATGCCAAAACCTTTCAATGATTCTTAATTTCTATGAGAAGGTCAAATATAAAAGGCTTTGTATTGATAGGTGGTAATTCTACAGCTTCACCTCTTATCTCTTTTCCCAGACACTCCACTCTGAATGTACCTATGCATAAGCCTGACCCCATTCTGTGCCTGTGCTGGGCCAATGCATTCCCTGTAGCACGTCTTAGTGTGCTTCAGCTCAGTGCTCTACTTGTTCTGTGTTCTCAGCACAGCACATTCCGCATTATTCTGTAAACTCTTGGGGAATCTACTCAGACCTGCCCAGTATCATGATCACCCTTCCCCAGAGGGAAGCCACAGTGTTGTGAACTTTATGTCTCACCCCCTGAAAATGTATATATTGGAACCCTAACCCCTAAAGTGATGGTATTAGAGTGGAGCCTTTGAAAAGTATTAGGATAAGATGGGTTCATGAGTATGGGGACACAATGATGGGATTTAAAAGAAAAGGTCTGATGAGGCTTAGCACCCATAGCTCAGTGGTTAAGGAGTTGGCCACAAGCACTGGGACGGGTGGGTTTGAGCCTGGCCCAGGGCCTGCTAAATGACAAAGACAGCAACAACAAACAACAAAATAGTTGGGTGTTGTGGCAGGTGCCTGTAGTTCCAGCTACTTGGGAGGGTGAGGAAAAAAGAATCGCTTAAGCCCAAGAGTTTGAGGTTGCTGTGAGCTTTGACATCACAGCACTCTACCAAGAGTGACAAAGTAAGACTCTGTCTCAAAAAAGAAGAAGAAGAAGGAGGAGGAGGAGGAGGAGGAGGAGGAGGAGGAGGAGGAGAAAGAAGGAAATTAGAAAGGAAAGATCTGATGAGTTCACAATGAAAGGATTTGAGAATAGAAAGATATCAGGGCATGATTGCTCCTTTCATCATGTGAAAATATCGTGAGAGAGCTGTGCTGGCAAGCTAACAAGAGGCCCTCACCAGGGGCCAGCCCTTCTAGCACTATGATCTCAGACTTCCAGCCTCCAGACATGTGAAAAACAAGTTTATTGTTTAAGCCCCCTGACAACCCGAGCTAAGGCAATCATCATGTATTTCCAGGGCCTATCACAGCACTCAGAATGTAACGAATTATTTGTAAACATTTGGCTTTTATCTCACTTTGGCACTGGTAATCTATTTTGTATTATACTTTTACACTGGATTTTGAGACTCTATTAAAGCAAAGCTAGGAGAACTTATTTGATGCCATTATTAACTTGGAGAAAATGCCTTTTATTTGTGTTATTATTATTTTTCAGGGCCCCTTTTCCTTAGAGAGACAGTACCAGGAATGTTCAGCACTGTGTTCCCTCCTTCTATGAACTGCATTAATGTGCCTTGAATGAGATGTCAGTATACAAAGCTCTTCCTACTGTAGAACAAGATGACAAGCTTATTATAAGCACACGTGCAGTATTTGAAGTTGAAGATTCAGGTGAAGTTAATTGCTTTAAAAACCCAGAAACTTACCCTACAGAAAAAAGCAACGACCTTTGTAATAGCAGTCTTAAATATTGTTTTGTGCACTTTAAGTCTGTAGATATTGTCTTTAGCCAAGATTGGGGGTATACATACAAATACAGTGGCAGTGAAGATCCAACATCAGTAAAATAAACACCCACAGGGACACTTAAATCAAATTCATGAAAAGCAAGTTATATATTCTTGCCAAGACCAAAAGAAACATCTGAAGATATTATAATGAATTTAAAAAGAAGTCAGCAGTTGAATGATTCCTAGGCCATTTACAAAACCAAAAACTCTCAGTCATAGGGGAATTCAGATACTGCTTCCAGAACAACCACAAATTGAACAAGGAAACCAGAATGGGTCACAAGACCTAATCCTTGAAAAGGTGCCCAAGGGGAACATGAACTTCGCTTATCTGGAAACCATCAGTTTCATACAGAGGCAAAACTGGAATTCTGCTACAAACTCCTCAAATCAGAAACACCAAATAGACTTCGCCTCTTGATAATCTGCATTAGAAAGACTAGAGAATCACCTTGTTTTCCCCAACAAAATGTAATCCCATGAAAAGAAGTAAAAATAAAAATTCTCCATGATGAGATCCTCTTTTTATTTTTCTTTCCTTTCCCTTTTTATTTTCTTCCTATTCCAATTACAACTAGGGTAACTTTTGCTTACTAACCTAGTGCTTGGACATTTCTATCTTCCAGGATGAATTTTGTTGATAATTGTTGTTTGTGACTCTCCAACTTAGGAAGGTATCTACATGAATTATTTCTTTTTCCTGTGAACTGGTGCTAAAGGGCATGTACTGCCTGCAAAATATATGAAATAAGATCAGCATTTATCTTTAAATGTTCTTCAAACACCCCTTTGAATTGTAAGTCTTTTCCCTTCCTAACACAGAACTAACCCTTCCTTCAAATGTGTTTCCAGGTCACCAGGCTGCCAGTGCTTGTGGAGTGATGTAGAAGGAAATTTCTGTTGTACATCTGAGAATAGGTATACATTTCTTTTCTTTCCTTGCACGTTTTCCTTTAGCTGATTTAGCCATTAAAGATAATCAGTTTTGTATTCATAGACGTAATGTTTTATTTTTACATGATCCATCTAGACTCAGTTTAATTAAATAAGTATAATGTTTTTCTATTTAATTATTGGGTCTATTTAGTAATTAATTTTAAAAGAACTGGTTTTGTGTAGCCCACTTCTAATCATTTTTTTTTAATTGACCACAGGATTTTTTTCCTTTTGTTTCTTTTTCTGTCAGACTGTAGAATATTCCACATACTTTTCTTTAATGAATTAACATAAATTTTGGTAATGAATTTTCACAGTAATTTTGTCCTTTCAGCAGGTAGATAAGAATCCTTCATCACTGATTCTATTGCATTGTTTCCTTTCCCTTCATTTCTTCCTATGGCTTCCTGAGGTAATTCCTCTGACCATTTAAAGGAAAAAATAAAGACTCAAGTCCTGCACCCAAATAGATATTCACAGTATGCTGGTAGCACTGGAAAGCCTAGCTAAAGTACTACAGGTCCCCTTGGAGAATTTTCTTTCAACACTGCCCTTTTAAGTCACCTATGATTGCTGAGGAAGGCCCCCTTTCCCTTTTAGCTTCTGCACAGCACTGTATACAACCTAGAAGTCTCAATGCTCTGAGACGTGCAATGGGTCTTCGGTGTTCTCGTGAGGCTGAATAGGTAGAAGGGCTCAGCAGGGACTTTGCAGAAAGAGATCATAGACCAGTGAGAATTCACCTACAGGGAAGAAAAAAACAACATGCATTTATGTTTATGTGGACATGCAAGGCTCCCTCTAAAAACTCCCACAAATCTCTGGGGACCACTGGGCCAAGGTGGATGCCCCCTCAGTAACACAGAAGTAATTTTATCAATGCAATGGCTACTGACTACTTTGTTATTTTACACAACCATGTCACTGCCCCATGAGCAGACCCTGAAATCTCTTTGTTGAGGCACTTTACACCACTCACATGATAAGCCTGTAGCTGGACCCCTTGAGAGTTGGGTGGCCAGCATTTTTAATGATTGAAATAATGTACAATTGGACTAGTCTCTTGGTTACTTCATTTCCATTACCCCTTCTTCTTACCACAATTAACTGTCGATCCTGTTTGTCAACCAAGAAATGGTAACTCCAGGGGCAGGAGAGAACCTATGAGTTTGTTTTGCAGAATAAATGAGTGAATGCTCCTGAGAAAGTTGTGACTAGCTGCTGACAACCAGGAGTTTAGTTATTCAAGGTGTTATCTAAAATTAAAAGCAACATAGACTTCCCCTTACCTTACTCTCACCCCACATAAAATCTTCCTGGTCTTTATGACAAGACAGATCTGAGAAATTTGTTCTCCTTTCTTCTCATTTTGTCCAAATCAAATAAACTTTTTTCTCTCTCCAGGCACTGGTGTCAGTTTACCAGGTATATGAGCCTGAATTTGGGGTTCTGTAACAGGCCTCACTTCTCCAAAGTAAATATATAGCAAGCACACGTTCTAAGTATCTTTCACAATTTTTTATCTATAAAATTTTATCTATAAAACATTATTTTTTAAAGGCAGTTTTCCCCTATCACTAATGAAGGTATTTAGAAATGGGTTGGATGTATAAACTGTGATAATCTTTTCAAAGAGTGATTTAGCAATCAAATCAACAGCCTCAAAGATGTGCCAAATTTTGACCCTGTAACTTCACTTATGGGAATGTTTCCAAGTGTTTGCAATAACAACACTTGGAATTCACCTAACTTCCCAGAAGAAAAAATTATACAGTCCCAACATGGAAACTAGAGAGCCACTAAAGTTCATGAAGAATAAATAACAGCTTATCATATGAAAAGTATTCATATACAATGTCAAAACAGGGAAATACATGTTAAAAATTATTCAACACCATAGTTATAAAAATATGGATATATGCCTAATAATACATGCATCCTCACTGGAATAGTCACAGTCTGAATATTGATTTGCTCTTGTCAATAACATCATTTATAGACTTACAATATTTTTATTATCATCATGGTATTCTGAATAATGCTTCTGATTGGGAACTGATTTCACAGCCAGTACAGTATTAGGCTTCTGTGCATAGAATTAACTGGTCTTATCACAGGACCCACTGCTTGGAAGCAGATGGTCTAATTGAATGGTAGAATGGTTTAGTGGAGAGTCAGTTATGGTACGAATTTGAACAAAATGCTCTAAGAGAATGATATTCTACCTTAGAGGACCTGAGAATTCTTTGACTCAGAGACCACAAATATGTTGCTTTCTCCCCAGCGGCAGAATATGTGGTTTTAGGAATCAAGGAGGGAGGGCTATATGTCTCCTCTCGAAATTATTCCTAATGGCAAATTAACAAAGGCTTTGCTTTTTGTTCCCGAGAGAATGAGATCTGCTGTTCTTGTGGCCTTATTTCCTAAAGAGTAACTGTTGTGCCAGGATACACAACGGCTCATTGAATTGGAAAATGAGACTACCATGGGACATTTTGGTCATTTTTGTGCCATTCAAGCAACAGACAGAAAATGAAGTTACTCTGCTTGCTGGAATAATGTATCCTTATTATTGAGGAAAAATTTCACTGCTGTTATAAAATGAAAGGTAAAGAAGACTGTGCCTGGAACCTATAATGGTCTCAGCACTAATGCTCAGTACTTCCATACCCAATATTAAAAGTTAATGGAAAACAACATTAATCAAAATGGCAAAACTCTTCCATATCCATACTATACAGGAAGGAGAGTTTGGGCAGCTCCACCAAATAGGGAACTCTGACCAGCTTTGAAGGTTATGGCTGAAGGAATGGGAAATGTGAAGTAATTAGTGAAAGAAGAAAACCCACATATATCAACTACAGTCTTGTTGCTAGTTTCAAAAACAATGATGATAGTAACATTTTCATATTTATATTATTTGCATATATTTATTTCCTTTTTTATTTGATTTATAAGTTGTTGGAAGAACTTTAGCATGTAGTATTTAGGTAATAATATTTAATGGTATCATAACTGAATGTGAGGAGTAGTTAACACAGCCAAAAAGGACACAGTGACTGTTAGGACTGTGAACTTCTTCTCATTAGGGAAGTAATGAGAACCTAGTTATATCAAGAATTGCTGTAAGTTTTTAGGTGGAAATATAGAGTGCTGTTGTTGTATAGAAGTTTGAATGTATATGGAAACTGAGAATCCGAGGGAAGAGTCTGTATTTTTGCCCCTCAGCTCAGACCTGCTCTTCTCTGCATTCTCTTGTGATGCTGGAGTTGTACCCTGCAAACACGTCTTTTGTTGTCAGTTGATACGATATCAGAGGACACTGAGAGGTCACTGCAAGAAGAAGGGGTGTCATCTTGCTCCCACAACACAGCTACCTTGGGCAAACCTCCTCTAGTGAATTTTATGTGCACCCCAGGAGATTCCTGTTTGCCCAATTTATCCGATGGTGGCGCTTTACTCATAGCAGATGGTTGCTGCTGCCCTTTGTTATTTGAGAAAGTGTATTGTGGGCCACGGATATATTCTCATCTTCTAAATTTCAGGCCTGGGGGTTGAGTGGATAGACTTCCATGCTCGTTCCTTCCTTAAGTTTTTTCTCTTGCCCTTCAATATTCCACATTCAGTAATGCATAGAACAACATCAGAGGAGGTCATCCAGCAAAGGGAGGCTTGAACAATGTTACAAACCAACTAGATCTAATGGACATCACTGGGACACTTGGTCCAACAACAGCAGAATACATATTCTTCCCAAGCATACACACAACATCCTACAGAGTGAGTAATGTTATTTCATAAAACAAGTCCCAATACATTTAGAAAGATTGAAGTAATACTTTAAAGGATTAAAAACATACATAGTATATTTTCTAATTACATTGGGCTAAAATTAGAAATCAATAACAGAAAAATTTAATTTTTTTTCATATATTGAAATTCAATGAGATGCTCTTAAATAATCAATGGGTTAAAAAATAAACCATAACTTATATTTAAGTCTTTAATCCAGTTTGAGTTGTTTTTTGTATATAATGTGAGATAAGGGTCTAATTTCATTTTTTTGTATGTGGATATACAATTTTCTCAGCACCGTTTTAATAAAAATATTGTTTTTCCCCACAACTGAAATTAGAAAATACTTTGAGATGAATGAAAATGAAAAAACAACATATGGGAACATATGAAATCAATAAGAGCAGTGCGCAAAGTAAAATCTATAGCAGTAAACACCTACATTTAAAAAAAAAAAAAAAGGATTTGCAAAGTCATAACTTCACCTTATCACTACCAATAATCGCATCACCTTCTAAAATATTATTTCAAACCTTTCCTCCCCTGCCTGTGCATTCACTGTCATGCCACATTTCAAAAATTCCTTTGGCTTCCTCCATCTTGTAATCCGTAAGTTAAAATTCAATGCTTTCACCACCTAGGTTCAATTTCTGGTCAAATACATCATGGCCTCATTAAGAACTCCAGTCTGAATTTGAAACAATACATTCATCTTACTAAAGTTTCACAATAATAGAAAAGCAAATACCCAATATACTTAACACTAACGTGAAACCAGTATATAAATAAACAAAGAAAACCACAAATATATTCTAGTGAGAGGCAGGGGGAGAGAAGGGAAAGGGGAAAAGAGAAATGGGAAGAGGGACGGGGATCAGCAAGCTCTCACCTAACGTGCACCATGTAAGTACACAGCACACGGCGTGGGTGACGCACTCATACAACTCGAACTTTACCCTAGAAATGAAAACAATGAATCTAAACATTTGTCCCTTCATATCAATCTGAAATGTTTAAAAAACACTCTGCAAAATAAACAAATAAATACATACATAAAAAAGAATTTCAAATCAGCCACCTACTGTTTCATGTTAAGAACCCAGAGAAAGATGAGAAAACTAAAACAAAAGCAAGACGAAAATAATGAAAAAGACGCCAAACAACCAAATGGGGACGTAAAAAATAGAGAAAAACCAATAAAACCAAAAGTTTATTCTGTTCTTTGACATAAATCAACAAAAATGATGAACATTCACTTAGACTCACCAAGAAACAGGAAAGGTCCAATGATAAAAATGAGGAATAAAAGAGGAGACATTAGCCCCGGCTTTAGAGGAACAAAAATGATCATAATCGGACTGTGACAAGTAACTGCATACGGAAAATTAGATAACCTGGATGACATCGACAAGTCACTAGAAAACACAAACTACTAAAATTAACTCCAGTGGAATTAAAACATCTCAACAGGCATACAAGAAGTCAAAAAGATCACGTTAGTTATTACACCAGTAATAACAAAAATAACAATGAACTTCCCACAAAGAAAGGCGCAGGACCAGATGGACTCACTGCTGAAGTCTACCAAATATTTTAAAAGAATTAACACAAAAACTTTATAAAATCTAGCAAAAATAGGAGGAACATGATCTGCCTCATTCTATAAAACTGGTATCACCCTGACAGCAAAGATATAACAAGAGAACAAAACTACAGTCCAATATTGCCAGTTAGTAAATGGGGAGAAGATACCAATCTGTAGTCAGAGTTTCAAATAAATTATATACATATTCCACTCTGAAGGAGAACCATGACTTACAGTTCTTGAATTTTGGCTATAGATGGCAGGATGGAAAGAAAGAAAGTAGTAACTCTACAATGGAGAAACTGCTTAATGCTACACCAGCAGAACAGTCAAGGGCAATACCAGCCTCGTCTCTAAAGTACTCGATACTTTAAAGTATCACTCGTATCACTCTTGATACGATGAAAATGGCACTTTCCTTCTGTCATCTTCCTCCTGCTCTCACCATAGAGAAGCATCAGACAAGTCCCAGTCTAGAGGGACATCCTTCAGTGTACTTGAGGGACGTCCTTCAGTGTACTTGAGCCATACTCTGCAGGATTTTCGTGGTTATCAAATGCAAAGAAATCTTGAGAAAATGTCACACCCAAGACAAGCTGAAGGAAGCACAATCATTAAAAGTAGCATGGTATTCTGGATCATAGATCAGAAAAAAAAAAAAAAACAATTAGATACAAACTAAAGAAATTTGAAAATATAACAGATTTTAGTTATTATAATGTATAAAATTTGGTTGAAAAAAATTTACCCTCCCAATGTAAGACGTTTATAATAGGGGATGTTGTGTGCAACGCTGGGTGGGGGGAATCACTTATGGAAACTCTCTGTATTAAGGGCTTCATTTTCCTGTGCATATCAAATTGTTATAAAAGAAGGTTTATTATTAAAACTTATTGAAATATTTTTCAAACGAGTAGAAATTGTAATAGACATTTCTCCAAGAAGATTATATAGCTGACTCATCAAAAGATACTCAACATTATTAGTTATTAGGGAAATGCAAATAAATACCACGATAAGATACCAACGTACATTTACTAGGCTGGCTATAACAATTTTTAAAAATGAAAAATAACAAGTGTTACAGAAATGGGGAGAAATCTGGAAGTTTTACACATTACTGGCTACATTGCTGAATGTAAAATGCGGTAGCTTCTGTGGAACACAGTTTGGCAATTCCTCAAATATTTAAACATAGAATTACCACGTGACCCAGCAATTCTGCTCCTAGGTATATACCCAAGTGAAATTAAAACATATGTTCATACAAAGACATGTACATGCATATTCCTGAAAGCATCACCCACAGTAGTAAGACGTGAAAATAACCCAAATGTCAATCAACTGAAGTGTAAATAAGGAATTTTTAAAAATATGTTTTGCAAATACAATGGAATATTATTCAGAAATTAAGTTTGAATAGTGTACTGATACGTGCCACAACATAAAAGAACCTCAAAAACACTGTGCTTACTTAAGGAAAACAGATGCACTGGCTGCCAATTGTACAATTCCATTTCTGTGAAGTGTTCAGGATCGGGACCTCCATGGCGACAGAGTAGGTTAGTGGTCACCAGGGGACAGAGGGCAGAGCCATGAGGAGTGACTCCTAATGAATATGGCTTTTTTTTTTTTTTTTTTTTTTAAGGGAGCTGGATGAAAATGCTCTGGCCCTAGACTGTGGTGATGGTGGCACCACCTTGTGACTACACTAACAATGATGGATACACACACTTTACAGTAGTAAATTTTATGATCTGTGAATTATGACTCAGTTTTTTTAAAAACTAAAAAATAAGCACAGTATATTGAAAATTCCTAAGTGAGGGCAGCACCTGTGGCTCAAGGAGTAAGATGCTGGCCCCAAACACGGGAGGTGGTGGGTTCGAACTTAGCCCTGGCCAAAAAAACTTCAAAAAAAAAAAAAAAAGAAAGAAAAGAAAATTCCTAAGTGAATTTATGGAAGAGACCAGTGATTACACAGTGGCGACTGGCTTAGACCAGGTCATGAAAAAGAGTTTAAATGTATCCTAAACTAAAATTTTACATTGCAAACTAAGAGAAGTATCGTCAACAGAATTGCAAAATGATGGGGGATGAGTTTTAGATGCTTGTTGCACAGAGTGGTGTGGTAGAGGGTGCACTAGAGGCAAGAACAGTTGGGAGCTCATTGAGACAGTCCAGTGGGGAGATGATGGGCAGGCAAACCAGGAGGAGACAGGGTGACCGAGGTGCAGAGGAGAAAGGCTCAGGACCATAGAGAACAGAATTGGCCGGCTGCGATGGTGTGGCGTGTCTGTGAAGAGAAGGGAGACTGAAATAATCCTGGGAATGCCTGTCTGAAGCTTGCAAGAAGGAGTGAATACAGGTGCCATTATCCCATGAAGGGCTAATGAAGGAAAAATTATTTGGGTGCAGCAGGGCAATTGGAGAGATTGCGTATGTTGAGACGGAGAGGCTTGCAGTACATCTCGGGGGAGGTATCCTGTAAGTGCTTGAACTTTGAATTTTTTGTCTCCATTTTAATAAAGATACCTTAGCTGGAGATGTGATTCTGTATCTATAATTATATGATTATAATTTTATACCTCTAACCTGTAATACAATTTTACACCTATAATTTTATTGTAATTGGTAATTAAAACCATCACAGACCTTCAACATACCAAGTCTTTCGGTATGTATCAAATTATTTGAGCTCTCAGTGCACTAAAATGTACTAAATGCAGACAAGTGTCAGGAAATTTGAGAAAATAAACAACTAGAACTGAGACCCTGGAGAAGAAAACATGAACCTCTGCAATGTTCCCATGTCCATTCTTAATTGCATGCTACTCTCTCTTCACCACATACTCCAGAAAGAAATCTTTATGATGGTGCATAGTAAATAATGTGATTTTAAAGTCTTTTCTTGCCCTGGCAGCAAGTTTGTCAATATAGGTATCCTTGACATTACCTAGAAGTACTGAAACTGTTTCAAATTACTATTGCCTTAGGACAGCGTATAATAATCTTCCCAAGTAAACCAAGCCTCTGACAAGATCATTTCCTATACTGCCCCCACGTATGGAACAAAATTCCTTCTTCTTCCAATTAATGAAAAAATGTTTATCAGTCTAAATTCGGAGTGTGCAGCTCTGAGGCACATTTGTATGTGTTGGGAGGTGGAGGGTTTTTGTTGCTGTTCTATTTAACTTGTTACTTCATGTACCTTCAATGCCTTCATGCAAATTCTTAAATAGTCCTGTAGAAGTTTAAGTACGTTAATACAGATGTAGATTTGCCAGTGAGAAAGACCACTGAGGTATATTTAAAAATTTGCATGAAGACATCTAAGGTAGATGAAGGAACAATTGATTGTAACAACAAATCATCATGGGATGTGTACTTTTAAAAGCTATTTTTTCCATCTAGTTTGATGTAAAAGAGTAAATTATAATACCTGCATCTTTTGCAAATGGTGAGAAAAAGATGATCAAAATATGTCCCAGAGCAATTTATACATATACTAATAAATCTAGGAAAAATTACGATAATGGTGCTTTTAGAAAGAACCTTCTAATGTTTCATACTATAAAAAAGGTGGACTGGGCAGCACCTGTGGCTCAAAGAGTAGGGTGCTGGCCCCATAGACCAAAGATGGCGGGTTCAAACCCAGCCCTGACCAAAAACTGCAAAAAATAAAATATATATTCATTCATTGAATGAATATTACTTAGGTAAAAATGAAAGGTGCATGGCAGGCTGTGAGTCATGAATAAAACAACCATAAAAACCTCACTGTGGGGTAAGAGAGGTCACTTTGTTTTATCCTTTTAAGTGATCACTGTATCGAACACACCTTGCCTTTATCAACAGTAAAAACAAATTTTTTTAATTATTAGAGCTTGGAAGTGGTACATCTGGGGAGCCATGAGTAATAAGGCCATTCATTGTAACTATACAAGGAGTAAAAATGAATCTCCAGGAGCTATTTCTGTAATCATATTGTTTTATGTTTGGAGTTTAAGTACATTCATACAGATGTAGATATGCCAGTGAGAAAGGCCACTGACCCTGGAATTCAGTCACCTGAGCTCAAATCTCACTCCTGCCGATGGCACAAATCACCCAAGCACAGTTTTAACTTTCTTCTATTTAAAAAAGGCAGAAATACTCTTTCTTTATCTACTCCCCTGTAATAATTGTTTTGAAAACCAAATAAGATGATGTACTATTTTGACAACAATAAAGTTCTTTGTAAGATTTGGAGCCAATATACCAGACATTGAATACTTTTCTTTTTAGAACTAAGGATGAGTCTTCTGGACCCAGAATAAGACACGTTACATATACTTTTTTGTCTTGCAACACATGGAATGGCAAAAAAAGTCACAGTTCCCTATGTATTTAAGATAAATCTGTTCTGACCCCCACTTGCCAGGTGACTAGGAAATTCAACCTCAGGCGCACTGCTCCCACCCTGTACAGCTGGCAAGGCCTCAGACGGATCTTGACTAAGCCTACAGTGGCTTCATAGAGATCCAGACACAAACGCAGTCCCTGTGGTCCATCCCAGTCTCGGGCTTCCCTTCCCTATGCCAGCTGAGGGTTTTAGTCAAACCCCCTCTCATTTCCTGCCTACGTCCACACCATCACAGAGCATCTCAGAAGAACTTTCACAATCCACCACTCAGCTCATGTGCCATGTTCAGGCACAGCCAGCTCCCCATCCTGAACCAGGGCCATTTCTGTTGCCTTAGTTCTGTGCAGCCACCTCAGTTCTAGAAAACCCAAGATAGTGGCCTTTGAGGGGCCATAGACACAGAAACTTCTGTCCTCCCTCCATCCAAACCTCAGCCCTTCAGAACCCGAATGGGAGCCACTGAGGCATGAGGCAGAACTCAGGACTGCTGCTGGTTTCTTCCTCCCCAGTGAAACCCTGGCTCACCTGCCACCCCCTCCCAAAAGCAGTTAAATAAACTAGTTATTTTTCCTTCTCTTTCGGAACTCACTGGGGCACCTGCATGGGCAGACAGACCACGTACATATGTGCACTGTGCCACACACTGAGCTTCTGCTTCTTATTTTATTGCTTCTAACAGAACCATGATTTTATTCCTGTGGCCATTAAATTCAGTGATTTATAATAAATACATTCTAGTGACTTATTCATTTGCTAATTTAGCAGCCCGTCCCATGTCCCTTACTGTGTTCCGGATATTATTTTTAAGTATTCAATAACTTACTCCTATCTGTAGGAGTGCTCCCCCAAATAATCTAAGACAGCCAATGTCAGCCCATCCTCATTGCCCATGTTTAGATCCGGACTGGAAATGTGGCACCATCTGAGCCAGTGAAATGTAAAGAGTTTTGCCATGGACTTCAGAGATGTTCCTGCTGTTTCCCTGGGAGATGGTCAGGGGCAGCTCTCTGCATCCCCAGCTGTGAATAAGGATGTCTGGAACTCCCAGTCCTGTTAATTTCGTACTCAGGGAACCAGCCTTGAGAGGAGCCGGACAGTACACCAAAGACTGAAGGGACAGAGGCAGCTTCCTCCATGACCCAACTGCACCAAGGCCAGCGGCATCTCAGCTCCTGCGTGTGACCCAGGGGCGTCCTTTCTTCCTTACCATGCAGAGAGGCTTAGGTCCTGTCTTCTGTCCACTAGAAATACTGCCACGTGTCCCATAAGCCCTCAACCTAAAAGAATCAGCTTTTCTCTAATTATGTAGACAATGTGAATTGAAAAAGAGAAGTACCCAGGGGACTAAGTTTGGGAAGTTTGCTCTAGGCAGGGGAGCTGGTCCCAGCAAGCAGCTTGCCTTTCGTTATAGGCAAATTTGTTATTTCCCCTTTCCATGATTTGGCCCTTCCTCAGCCTTAATGCTCTAGTAGGTAAGAAAAATTATTCCACAGGACTTGGTAAATATGCAAATGAGCAGCAATACCTGCACAAAATCAATTATAATTAAATTTATCATGCTTCCAGCTTGGTCTGATTTATGATGCCAAGGTAAGTTGTCAAACGAGTTTGAATTAATAAAGAATAGAATTTTGGTCTCTAGTTCCTTTCCTTGAAGCACTATTAACGTTAGCCAGTGGCTGTGATTTAAAATGCATTCCATCTGGAAGCCCGCCAGAGGAGCTCCCCTGCAGAAGGAAAAGGAAATGAAGTAACTTGGCATTTTCATAGGCTTCTTTCAAGTTCTGCATCAGCAAAATTTCAAGAAAATGTTTTTACAATTCTTCATCCAAATTTGTTGACTCTTCCCTGGCCACATTTCCAAGGCACTTATAGAACTAAGACACATCTTCCCACAGTCACAGAAGAAGTCTCTGAACTTTTAGTGGTGCAAAAAGTCAGGCAATGGTGCTGTTCAAAATGTGTGGCTCTCATCGACTGGCAAGGACCAGGGGCCAGTTCAGTGACATCTTTCAGCCTTAGTCTCCTTTTCTGTAAAATGGAGATGATTTGTCTATTTTCAGATTCATGAGGATTAAATGAGATTATATTTGCAACACCCAGTACTGTGACTGTTTCATAGTAGACAAGCAATTGCTGCTTCCTTCTTTAGCTACTCCCAAACTTCAAAATATAATGTCCATTAAGTTCTAGTATTGAAGCTTCCCCTTAACTTGGCTTCATTTTAACCTTTAACCTCATTTTCAACTTTCCTTTTACTGAGGCCCACTTTCCCCCGGGAGCCATCTCTGTGCTGCCTTCCACCACTGTACACTACTACCCCATCTGTGCCTCTGTCCTCACTACTCTCCCTCCCAGCAGAATCAGGTCTCAGAAGCCCAGTGTGAAGCCTGCTTCTTTTTTTTATTATTAATATTAAACCATAGCTGTGTACATTAAGGCAATCGTGGAGCAACATACACTGGTTTTATAAACAGTTTGACACATTTGCATCACACTGATTAACATAGCCTTCCTGGCATTTTCTTAGTTATTGTGTTAAGACAATTATATTCTACATTTACTAAGTTTCACATGTACCCTTGTAAAATGCACCAAAGAGTCTACATGCCCCCCACGGTGGCATTTCTACTGTCCCCTTTCACTGTGGGGCACGTTGTCTGTGTAGGGCTCTCCTCAGAGGCTGTCTCAGCCCGCACGTGTTGTCCCAGAGTGTTCCTCAAGTCCACGTGTCTGGTTTTTCATCAACAAGAAGTTAGGCTTCTGGTGGGCAGGACAGTGCATTGCTGTCACACCAGTGGCCACAGAGGCGTGGGGGTCTCTCTCTGCTTGCTGATGTTGTCACTTCATACCTAGTCCCCAGATGGAGACTGAAAAAAATTTCTCTCTCTCCCTTCCTCCCTCCTTTGCTAATTGAGCAGGACCTTCCTTATTAAATACGACATAACAGAGTAAGAGAATGCCTTTCTTAATTTGAGCCTGTATATTTATGAATCACAAACTTAAAAATCTATGATCAAAATTGACATAGCTTCAGAACCAATAGTCTCATTTTGACAAGAAACCAGAGGAACCGAGTTTCTGGGCACACCCAGCCTTGGTGTGGACGTGCCAGCTGTGGCTGGCCTGGCTGGGTAGCATCAAAGTTAACAAGGGGGGCTGTGGACCCAGAACACCCAGGCTTAAAACTGAGCTCTGCCACTTACTAGTCCCGTGACCTTGGCAACTTTCTTAATTCACCTCCATAATTCTCAGACACTCATTCCTAAACTAGGATGATGATAATACTTACCACATAAATTTGTGCACATGAGAATCAGATGAGTGAAGATGCCTGAAGCCTTCCGAACAGCACCCTGCGTGTGGAGCTGCCCATCATCCCAGGTCCCTGCAGGGTGCAATGACAGGGACCTTCCACCCTCCCGTTCAGGGACCACACATGGACGGCTTACCACCCTCTCAAACAGGGAAGAAGGAAGGAAAAATTTGGAAATGGGCCCCTCCTGGCACAAACAAATCTCACAGTTCCCCACCGTTCACTACAAATAGGTTTCCAAAACAATGGAGATTAAAAACAGTACATTATATTTTTTATATTTCATGTGATACCATTTGATATCCTTTAGTTTATATTTTAATTAGTGACATGATTCCTCTGTTAAACTGAGAAACTTATAACTACTTAAAAACCAGACTATTCTTAATCTTAATTGCATTATATAATGTATACATCAAGCTTTAGTAGAAAAAAATTAACCTGGACTCTAAATTCAGCATGAAAAATTACTGGTCACATGACCTGAGCCTCAGAATAAGTCATTTCCCTTCAAAAGCCTTGTTGTCTATTTAAAGCAACACAAATGAAACACCATCTATCACTACCGCATGTCTGTCCTGAGAGATTGGATTGAAATAATTCGTGGGAAATATGTGTGGGAACTTTAAATAACAATAGCAGCAGAAAGGCCTATCATGAAACAGAACTTAATGTATTTAAATTAAAATCTTCCTGGTGACATGTATTCAAAGTGTCAACTGTTCAACATTTACCGAAAGGGAGAGGTGGTTACTTTAGTCTCCTTATGGTGTTGGTTTTGCAGAATCACTTTTAAATCAACTGGATAGTAAGATGGAATGTGGACGTTTTCTTTTCAAATCTTCTTTAATTATTAATGAATCAACACTGAGATGCGTGTTTGTGTGTGTAAGAACACAACACACAGCTATATGTATTCATGCCAATGCTCCCTGGAAAAATGACAGATAAAGTATATATGCTTCTGCTGGAACACTGTTACTCAACAATTGTTTAAGAAACTTCACTGCAGATGGAGTTCTCTCCTTTCCTCTCTGGGTGACCCATACCCATTGGGGTTTCTCTTCACTGAGCACTAGAATAACAGGAGAGTCACCTCTGTGGGGTTCTGTCCTCTTTACCTGAAGACAAGGCAGGAGCTGGTGGGACTCTACAGCTGAGCAGTGCCCCTCTTCCTGTTGTTTACGTGGTATTTCTGCAAAAGTAGAGAACTCACCAGGGAAGTCAGAACTCGTTAATACCCCAGACCTCACTTTTTTTGTCTATAAAATAGGATAAAATAACAAACCATCCCAGTAGAGAAGGGCTAAATGAGAATAAAGGGACAACGTCATTGAGACCCCCGTGTGTGGGTTCTCATCCATCCACCCCTCCCTGGGCAGTGGGACTTTGTGGGACGCCCCATGCTAGGAGAGACAGCATCAAGAGGTGCATGGCCATGACACAGCCTGTCGTCTACTTCTGTGTTTCCTTACACATAAGATACCATATGTATAAATAATAGAAACTTATTTCTCACAGTTGTGAAGGCCGAGCAGTCCCAGATCAAGGTGCTAGCAGATTGGTGGTGTTTGTTGTTTACTGATCTTTCTGCATAAAAATGGCGCCATGTTGTTGTGTCCTCCAGAGGGGGAAAAATGCCATGTCCTCACATGTGGGAAGGTAGAATAAAAAGGGACAAATTTCTTTTATAGCATCATTGATTCATTCTGGAAGGTGAAGTTCTCCTGACTTTATTAGTTCCTGCAAAGGCACTGTTTCTTAATAACTCAAGTTCCAACACATAAATGTTGGAGGAGATGAACTGAAATCATAGCATCTACCAATTTTTAACAATTTTGCACTTCCAACATATTAATTTGCATAAAACTTTGAGCAGAGCTTCTTCTCTGACCGGCTCTGTATAACTGAATAATATTATTAGAATGCAAGGATGTAAGAGAATAATAGAATAATTTTTTGCTGCTCTAAGCCACTGAGGTTTACGGTAATTTTTTACAACTGGAATAGGAACTAATATATACCCTCATATCGAGTATAAAGCTTCGAGACAGAAACCTGCAGTCACACTTAGGGTCTCAGACCCTTCTTTCCTACCTGAACATTTTTATTGCATCCTCTTACTCTTACCTTCACTCTGCCTTTAATGAAAGGTGCTTCTTTTCACTTTGGTGTTTTGTTTGGTTTGGTTTGGTTTTTTCTTGTCTGGAGAGGGTTTCCCATCTATTATATGTTCCTGCCTAAAGAGATGTTTATCATTCCCCATTCCTGGGACTATATTGGTAGAATGGCTATAGGGGACCATGTTTTTCTTCTAGAATGTTTATGTATTCATATGTTACATTTATGTTTTTACTCCATATTAAGTTAGTTTTTGTTAATGATGAGAAGTAAGAATTCAGTTTCATTCTTCTTCATGTGGCCCTCCAATCTTCCCAGCACCATGTATTGAATATGGTGCCCTTTCCCACGGTTTGTTTATGTCTCCTTTGTCCAAAGTCGAACTGCCTTTGTTTGCTGGTGATTTCTAGGTATCTAGAAAATCCTAAGGACTCCAAGAGACACCTAGATTTCTTAAATGAATTCAGGCAAGTCTCACATTACAAAATCAATATACGTAAATCTATGACACTGTTATACACTAATAATAAACAATCTGGGAATCAAGTTAAGAACTCAATTCCATTGTAATAGCTGAAAAATAAAACAAAATGCCTAGGAATATACTTAACCAAAGAGGTGAAACATCTCTACAAAGAGTTCTACAGAACACTGATGTCAGAAGGAAATTGTAAATGACATAAACAAATAGAACAACATCCCACACTGTTGATAGAAAAGCTCAATATTGTGAAAATGACTATGTTGCCCATAGAAATCTACAGATTCAGTGAAACTCCTATTGAAACATCAGTGTCCTTTTTCATATAATTAGAAAAAAGGTCCTAAAATTCATATGGAATCATAAACAAAAAAGAATAGCCACAGCAATTCTAAGCAAAAAGAACAAATCTGGGGACATCACCTTACCAGACCTCAAATTACACTACAAGGCTGTATTAACCAGAACAGCACAGTCCTGGCATAAAAGCAGATACACAGATGAATGGGACAGAAGAGCAGACCCAGAAATAAAACCAAAACCTAAAACAAACCAATCTTAGGCAAAGCAGAAGACTCTCCTGAGGTCAGCCAAGGGCTTTGCAGAGACATGGAGCAGTTCAGTCTTTCTGCACCAGGGCAATAGAGTCCTCCCAACACCACCCTTATTTACATGGGGTTTTTGTTCCTCCTGTGAAAAAAAAGATAGAGCGGGATTAAGTGACTTCCCCATCGTCACACAGAGAGGGTTCACAACTCATGGTTGGTCTTTCTCAATACCCTGCACCTCCCTGGCAAAGGAGGGGACCAGCCCACCTCCCGGTCCTCGGTCACCTGGGCATGAGATAAGAGGGCAGGTGGGATGGCCCCTTGTGGACCTGCGAAGCTTGTACATTGCGGGAATGTACAAAGGGAGTCTCCCCCTCTCCCTGTGAAGATTTTTACCATCTCTTCTTCAATTACCTGGAGCCACCAGGGAAATGAGAAGCAGCTGGTGGATGGATGCCCAACTTCTGCAGCTCAGAATGACTTGACAGGTGGCCCACAGGAGGAGACGGTTTTAATAAAATGGGCTCTCAGGCAAACCATTCACCTGGTAAAATACTGTCTCCTTCACCATATGCCATGCCTTCGTCTTTGCCAAAATATTTCTTAGTCAGTATAAAAGCACCTCTTTACTGTCAATCTTCCTTATCATTGTTGTAAAGGAACAAAAAGAACAAAAGAAATGTTCACTTAGTGAATTTGAAGCTATGGAAAATAGGAAAGAAACTGGGCAATTAAATAATATTCACATCAACATTTATCATAGAACAACTAAATTTATTCTAGATAGTGTGAGAATATACTATTATGGGAAAAAAGTACTTTCTAATTTAAATTATCTTCTATAAATCGTGCCTTTGTTGGCATCAATAAGTCTTTTGAACCAAAAATATAATAATTTATAACTTAGCAAAGTTCAAAAGTCCTGGTTTAGTGAGATTCAATGAAAGTTTGGATTATCATTAGATAATATTCTCCCAGGTAGTTTACAAATCAAAATCAATAAGTGATGGTTTTATCCATATATAAGTATTACTAAATATTTGTAATTAAACTCTTTATGTAGATCTATTTCAGTTGAAGGTATTGAGAATGTTCTCACAGATGGCAAAAATAAACACAAGACTAATAGGATATTGCTGCATACATGTTTTAACCAATTTTTGGAATATTGTGGTTTCACAGAGGCGATACTCGTAGCTTAATATAAATTCCAAACAAAATGAATCCCATGTATGCCATTGAAGCATGTATGTTTAAATATTAATCTAGGGTGTAAGATAGCAGGTAACAGGAAGAATAAAGATACATTTGGGGAAATAAAGTTATAACACAGAAAATGTGAAACCTCTTCTGTGAAATTCGTGCAGAAATCCTGCTGACTCCCTGCAGGCATGTGAGCATTAACCTTTGCATCTTCATGAAAGTGACTTAGGAAACATGCTCAGAACTTAGGTACTTAGCATGTGAAAAACATCGTGTGCAAGGTCTTATGTGATGCCCCATTTAATCTTCAGTGTATCTAAGGAAAGGAGGGTAGAGCTCAGCTTTGAGTCATGGGCTTGGCTAAATAAGGTGGTTTAAAAAATCATAATGTTTTGATTGCCAAGCTATTCTCTGCCATCCATGAAGAATTTTCTGCAATCTTTGGGTTTCTTGGTGGACATACATGTCAAAGAGTTTTGGTTATTCTTAAGTGACCTGTACATTAGGATGAGATAATGCCTACACAGAGAAATTCTCTCAGGTATAGGGGGAATTAAATAGGACTAGATCATAAAACACAGGTAAGGACTTGGTCCACTGCACTCCACTAGATCCTGAAGATGACCAAGTGCATGGATTGCATCTTCCTCTTGTTACAACATACCTTCAGCCACGTCAAGAGTTAATTGGAGCAGAAACTGAGGATTATATTTTATAACAAGTAGATATGTTTAAATTAAACATTTAATTTGATAATGAAGTCTGTCCGTTCTCAGTACTTCTACTGTTTTCACTAGAACTTTCAGCTACACCTGTTACATTTTTATTAGCCTCACTACTGTTCAATAAATAATTTTTCATATTTTTAAATCTAGAAACTTGTCTTAGCAGTACTCAGAAACACAAAAAGAAACACGTATAATGTTTTGTCTTCTTTTGTAATGTATTTTTTTGAAAATATATCTAAATGCTAATATCTTATTTACACTGTTATTTATTTTAGAATTTATTAATGTATTATTCTAAAATGAAGACTAATGTGCATTGTATTTTCCTTATATTTAAGAATTGATCACTGGCTGTGGAAGGAATTGTAAGGGTTACTTTCTCAACCCACAGCAGTACCACCAACGTCTAAAGATGCTCAGAAAGATGACAGAGATTTATCAGAGTCCCCTAACTCATGACAGGAAGGACTCTGCCCAAAAGAAAGGGTGAAAACTATACATAAGAATTAAAATATGATAAAAACTGTCTTTCTGGTGGCTTTATAGGTATTAGTAATTTATTACATTTAATCTCATGCAGTAGAAGATTTTAATAATATTATTGTGCCAGGTAAGTTACAGCAGCATTTTCAGCATTTTCAGGGGCCAAGTGTGTGAGTACACCATACAGAGATACAGTGAGCTCTTTAAGATCCACAAACTGTTACAGACTTTCAAACCAGAAATGAAAATGTGGGCAGCACCTCCCAGGGTGTTATTGCATCACTTGGCTGGCGGACCACACAAGAAATCTGAGGCACAAACTGCTGCTGGCTGCTGGATGAAGACGCAGTGTCAGACCCAGAGCCACTTTTCTACCATACGGCAACGTGTTGACTTAAAAAACGTTGCTGAAAATCCAAAGCCCAGGTGAATGTCTCATCAGCAGACTCGCACTTTGCTCTCAAATAACTAAATCTACACACGTGACAGGAGTTGCTAATTGGCTTGCACTGGTCCAATACGGACACCAAATAATTGTTCAGAAATACTTTCTACTATGTGAGTATTAAATACAAAAATCAAGTGGTACTGAAATACTGAAAATATCAAATAACTACTTAGGATCTCTTGGTTTATTCTAGAATAAACCATGCTGACATTTTCTTTCTTTTTTTTTTTTTTTTTTTTTATGTGATATAATGAACTTTATTTCCACAGCTAATTTATATGTTTAAATCCCAAATAATGTTTTTTTTAAGTCAGAACACTCTAAATTATTGATGTGATTTTTGTAACCTCAAATTTAACACTTGCTTTTTGTAACAGCTTCAA
>CAUYPK010006471.1:0-21293 GCA_963574355.1 Loris lydekkerianus
CTTTATGTAGATACCTGCCCAGAGATTAGTCACTGTTTAGAAGAAGAGGTTTACTACAAAGGTGATTGTATTGATATGATAACAAAATATTTCCTTTCAAGTTAATTTCAGATAGGTAAAATAAGATAATGATGAAACTAATAGATAATAGAGTAAGTGTGTACGTGACTAGAAAAGTATAAAATCAAAACCTTGAATAAAGATTTTTGCTACATGCCATCTCATCTTATGTAGTCTGTTTCTTGACTTAATAATTATAGCAGTGAGTTTACACCCACAGCAAAGCTGCTGTTCGTTCGCGTCTCTGGTCATGCAACATATTGGAATAGTTGGCAGGATCAGGGGATCGTGAAGGAGCAGAAAGACTTTCTGGACGCGGGGCTGGAGGATGGCCGCCTCTGCCAGGATGCCTTGGAGAGATCTTCGCTGAAACCGTTTGAGATAAGCTTGAGAACCCTATAACTGGGATGGTTCAATTGCCATGCAGAGTATGTGGGATGTCTCCAGCATAACAAGAAACATGGGAGGAAATATTATGAGTCTTCAGCTCTCTTCCTCTTTGGAGGACCAGTATATTGCCATTTTAAAAACTCTGATTTCTGCCACTAAAATTCCAGTAAAAACCAGTAACCTGAGGGAACTTTTCCATGTGGTTGTTAGGCATTGCCACTGGTTCACGCCTGACCAGAAAGTTCAGCTTAATTTGAAAGTCTGGAAGAAAGTGGGTCGGGCTCTGCATCGTGCCCACCAAAAAGGCAATTTTATAATTAGGGAAATATGGGCAACCTATCAACTGGTTCAAATTGCATTGGAACTGTTTCAGATATGTTGTGAGCAAAATTCTGAGACTAAGGATATTGGCGCTGATGAGTTGCTACCCCCACCTCCTTTACCGGAGCTGAGTCAGTTAGACCAGCCAGAACAGGCTGCGGAAAATCTCAGAGACTCAGAACGTGTATATGATATGCCAGATTCCCATTCTGATAAGCCTCAAAAGAAATATGTGGGTGACTTAATTAGTTTAGAAAGTGACGCAGAGAGTTGTCTGGAATTAGTGGAAATGGCTCATGAATCAGTTCAAAAAGAGTCTGAGTTTGAATATCTTGCAACACTTGATGACCAGAGAACAGCAGAACTTCAGGACAGGAAGGCGGATGACAGGATGAACACGTTGGCACCTGCATGCATGAGCTGCAGCTATGAGGAAAACGTAGATCCCTTATGGTTATTCTTGTCTCTG
Source organism: Loris lydekkerianus (assembly GCA_963574355.1). Lineage (NCBI taxonomy): Eukaryota > Metazoa > Chordata > Mammalia > Primates > Lorisidae > Loris > Loris lydekkerianus. The sequence goes on from CAUYPK010006471.1 coordinate 1,241, forward strand.
ACACTGGTGGAAGGCAAAGGGGTTCTTCACTATAAAAGGAAATGCAAACAGCTGGCTCAGGATTCTAAGAGGCTGGAGAAGGACCTGGAGCAGTTATCGTCCTCTGCTGCTTCACAACACTCAGAACAGCAAACAAACAGAAAACAACACAAGGTGTATGGACAAAAGTGACAGATGAAACAGCTGCTGTTTTACTTTTGTCCTCCAATTCTCAAACAAGAATATCTCTAAAGGCCCACAGCAACTGGAAACAAACTGGAAAGAAATTCTGGAAAACGTAGTTCATAGGTTGGCTCACTGTAAAGCTGTCATGCATATCATTGCTATATCCTTGTTTTCTCAGAGTTATTGGTTTGTGCATTTCACATGCTATGTCTACAAACCATTTTCAGAAAAGTAGACTGTCAACATTTTTCCTTCACTGCACAGGAGTAATTCACTTATATGAAAAAATGCTTCTATTTTAAATGCATTGTTTGGAATATTATAGATGCAACATTATTTGTGATCATTCAGACATTTATATTAGAAACTCTTGGTTATGGTATGATACAAGAATTGACACAAACTACTCCAATCTTGTGAAATAAAGATTATGATTTCTATGTATTTTCATTCAAGTCCTCAAAACACTTCAGTGTTTCCATTTTATTTGTCACTTGGCTGGTCATTTATATTCCAGGGAGTGAGGCTTAGGAGATCACCTTTTTTACCCCTTTGGACTTTAATATCCAAGTACCTGTAAGTTACAGAAGTGAATAGATTATTTGATAACTCTGACTTAACCAGATGTTTTCCTTTTCTAAAAGCATAGCGTTTTCCTTTGGAAGCTTATGTTTTCTCTTTCAGATAAAATCCATCAAAAAAATCTAAATTTTCATAAAAAAAGGAAAGACATGCAGCTGAAGCTAGGCCAATCACAGTTACATAATAATTCAAAAATAATTACCAGTCATAAAGATGGCTAGTGTACTAATTTTAATTGGTGATAATTAGCAAAAGATCAATAAGGTCACTTAATATTTCAAGGAAGCTTTGTAAACATCAGGTCTGTATACCCCTCAGGCAAATGTATTATCTGATACTCTGCAGACAGTTTATTTTTACCCTGCCAATCCTGGAATTGTAACTGCTAGCAAAAGGTCAATGCTGTAAAACAATTATAATTGGCACAATAGATGAGCTGGAAAGAATAAATTTTAAGAGACATAATACATATTTCCTTAGATAGTCAGGTATTGATACCATTGATGCACACTAAGATATTGGAAAGTATCTATGATATCAAAATAATGCTGGTAAGTCATATTCTCCTTTTGATTTATAATTTTAACTAAATTTTATTTTATTATTTTTTTAAATTTTTTTTTTTTTTTTTTTTGCAGTTTTTGGCTGGGGCTGGGTTTGAACCTGCCACCTCTGGCATATGGGGCCGGCACCCTACTCCTTTGAGCCACAGGTGCCACCCACTAAATTTTATTTTTTCATCAAATAAATTTTTAATATTGGTCAATAAAATACTATATATTTTGACATCAAGTTTACAAGGAATATTACCTTTGATGTACTAATGAATAATCCCAACCACATTCATTGTCTCCTTTGGTTACCCAAAAGAGAATTTTCTATATTTCTCTTGTCCAACAATTTTTTTTCTTTTGAGACAGAGTCTTAAGGTGTCACCCTGAATAGAGTGCCCTCCAAATGGGGCTCAAGTGATCTTCTTTTTAGTAGAGATGGGGTTTTGCCTTTGCTCATACTGGTCTCGAACTCACCCGCCTCAGCCTCCCAGAGTATTAGGATTATAGGCATGAGCCATCACGCCTGGTTCCAAGAATTCTTTAAAGACCTAATGAATAGAACAAATTTGCTAGAAATACTATTTAAAAAACTAAAATTAGTTAAGGAATATTGAATTTTATTATAGTAATAAAATAACACTACAAATTTAATTACTATTACTCTTTATACTTGAGAAATGCTATTAACTAAGTTGTTGCAATAATGAGCTTTTCATCCCAAAAGCTCAGTAGAGAGTTTGCATAGAAAAACAAATAATTCATTTTAAAATTGTCTTCCAAAGCACTTAGATGCTGTTAAAGAATAGTCATAATCTTTTCAGAAACATGAAGCTGCTTAATACAGAAGCAATAAAATGAAAAAGAATTGGTATTTTCACGTGTTCCATAACTGGAAGTGTGTTATCTGCCTATTTTGATTTTGATCCTTTTTGATTATCCAAAAGAATAATAAAAACAATGTGGCTTAATGGTTGAAAAACATTTTGAGATGTTCTAAATATTTGGAGGAAAATTGTTCTATCTTAATGAATGTTAGCTTATTTTTTAAGGAAGTCAGGCTCCAATAGATAAGTTCAGGCAAACAATTACATTAACATTGTTATGGATAAATGACATCCAGTGCCTTCACTGGCCACTCTGGTTCCAGGACTCTGCTTGCTTAACAGAATCTATATAGTCCCTATCCGTTTTCACTCTTTCTCAAAGCGCATGTGTTTCATGCTCCAGTTTCACAGATAATGGGAGAAGGCAAAGGCTTTTATTACAGCCTGGTAGACAGCATAAACTTTATATCAGTTTCCCTCCCTCTGCAAGTATCAGAGGGCTGATGCAAAACCAGGGCCAGCTGAATGCTGTACTTACAGTACGTTCTTGTCACAGCTGGAGAAATTTAAACACAGGTAACCCTCATCTTTTCAAGTGGATTTCCAGGGAAACGGCACAGTATTTTCCTAGAGGAAGTCTTTTCTTTCCTTTTTCTGTGCAAATATGTGTTCTTCCTCAGAATTCTTTCTATATAGCACAAGTGTTTACTATAAAGACATACTCAAAAAGATACCCTGGAACAAAATGGGATACCAGGTTTGAAGAAACCTGAGACACTAAAATTGTATCCCACATCTCTTCAGAGATAAGACTCAGCCATAGACCTACATCGCAAAAAGAACGCAGCCACTGATAAGGGGAACTATCCTGGTCCCTATACCCAACCATTTCAGTGATCCTATGTAAAAAAGAACTTGGCCGTATAAGGCAACAGATATCATAGGTCACAGGTGAAGTCTGATAAATGGGTTCAAAGAGGTAAGCAGGAGTCAGATTTCCTAGAGCAGGCCATCTCAAATGTTCATACGCATATACCAGCTCACATGGAAAAGGAATCCATGATTCAGATTCTGATGAAGTAGGTCTGTGGAAGAGTCTGAAATCCTGTGTTTTTCACATACTTTCAGGAGATGCCCATCCATGTTTTAGATCTGAGTAGCAAGGGCCTAATTTTTTTTGCAATGTCTAGCTGAGAAATGATTATGATTTGAAATAATATGGTGGATACAGAGATGGACCTAAATAATTTAGCATATATCATGAATACGGTGTTGTTGAGGAAATGGATATACATATAAAAGATAAAGGAAAGTGCTTGCTTCAGCAGGACATATGCTAAAATTGTAACGATACAGAGAAGATTAGCATGGCCCCTGCACAAGGTGACATGCAAATTCATGAAGTGTTCCATATTTTTAGCAAATATGAAAAAAATAAAAAAGATAAAGGAAAGTGACATAAAGGAAAATAAAAAACTTTGATTTTAACAATTTATATATTATAGCATAATTTTTTGAGATAAGAAAGGAAAAAAGCAGCTTTAGTGTATGTGGTGAAGATGGGAAACCTTCAAGACATTCATGTCATTAGGTATATGCAACTCTGAAGCAATAAGGAGAGGTCATTAACATGTAGCTGTTAACAAAATCATAGAATTATATTACATTATCTAGAGGATTGAGGAATGGTGTACTATATTTTAAGGGGCTTAAAATTTTAACACAGATAAAAATAGCAAAGGGGTCTCATATGATGCAGGGAAAAAATCTTCTTCAATAGCATGATCAAGAGCATTTGGTGAATTTTTGTAGCAGAAAATCCAACAGAGTTGGTTAAGGAGAAATGGGAAAGACCAAAGTGAAGATAGTAAGGTAGAGAGGTTTTATCACCCCCCCCCCACTTTAAGTTTTATTCTAAAGGGTATTTATAAAAAGAAAAAAAGGAAAGAAAATTAAAAAAAACAGTTGTAGTAAAAAGGAAATATGAGACAAAGGGAGAATTTTTTTTCTTGTTTTGTGATGAAAGACACTAAAGCACATTGATATGAGAGGGATTGATCAAGTATCATGAAAGAATTTCTCCTGCAGAGGAGAAAATTACATTTGGGGAGTCGCTAGCCTAGCAAAAGGGAAAGTGATGCAGATAAGCTTAAGGATTTGAACATGGGAGGTAAATCATACACAGCAAGGGAGGAAGGGCAGGCATTGATTGTCATCAGCCAGAAGAGGCATTGGGTTCTGTGATTTTTCTTCTCCCCTTAAGATATTAGGTAATACCATCATTTGATTAGAAGAACAGGTTCGGGAAATATGAAACAGTTGTTCTGGCGTGAGAAAGCAAACCTACAAGGAAAATGTGTGGCACCACTGGGCAAGGTTTGCCTATTTGACATTTCTCATTTAAAGTAAGCATAGTTGACATTTCACGTGTTTGCTTGCTTGTTTTTCTAGAAGTGTTTACCTGTTTCCATGCATACAGAGAGAAGAACATCAGTTGAACTTTCATCAGGAATATAGCTAATGGGTGACAGAAAAGCGAAGGAATTATCATGCTCACAGGATTCATTTTTGATAACGAACCATAAACCTCACACTCCAAATAGGGTAGGGACAGAAGTTAAGACTGGGGAGGATTGCGTTCATTGAGTCTGTTGAGTTGTAGAAGTTTAAATCAATGAACTTCATTTAGTCAATAACTGATTACTACAGCCATGATAGATTACATACTGACCTTCTACTAGGAAGATATAGAGCTACTTTTTACAAGACTTTTGTCAAAATTACTTTAAGTTAAAAGTCATTTTTTTCTTATGTAACTTAATGAAGGCTATGAACTTACCATGAGGAATTAGTATAACCTCCAAAGAATTTGTGAAACCTCTGGATTGTTTCCGTTAGTATTGCCTTTCTACCCCAGAAAAAAGACCAAGAATGATTGAGGACACAACTGTTAAGTACAAACAGAAAGATACTCTTACTAAAGAGCACACAGGAGCTTCTTTCACAGACTGTAGCACTCAGCACTAGGCAGAGTACCTTCTATAAAAACATCTGTTGTAGTAATAATACCTTTCAGGCTATAAAGAAGCACTCCTCCAGACAGAACAAGACTCTAATGAGCTCAAAACAAAATGCACCTGCCTCTGACTGTCATGAAGTTTGTGTATTGTATTCCTGCCAATATTAGAGATAGATATTGATTCAGAGTGTATATAGGATTTGAGTGATGGATGTGCTTAGATTAAGAGGAAAGACAAATTAATTAACTTGTCAAATCCTTCTTCTCAGACAGCAAGAATGCAATAGATTCTTGCATAATTAGGTATTGATTCCCAGTACTTCCAAACATCTGTTTTCTTGTTTATCTTGATGTTCCCAGTTGTGATTTCAAAGGAACTTATGAATTATAAATGGTTTCCACAACAGTGGTAAATGGAGACTGAAGTATATTATGATTGTAATATTAAACACTTCATCTTACCTCTTGAAATTATGTGCCATAGACATTGCATGCATGAAGTGCATCACCATTCCTTATATTGTCAGCTAGATGACTCTGAGGTCTAGAATTGGATGTAGTTTCATGTTTATAACATATTTAATAACATTTAGTCAAATGTATGAAATAAAACTAATTTTATGTAAAATATTACATCTAAATTATGTTATATAACGCCTTTTAATTTTAAAAGACATATTTTACAAATTTGAAACAATAATGTGATTTTTTTTTGAGACAGAGTTTTGCTTTGAGGCAGAGGGCTGTGGTGTCATAGCTCATAGCAACCTCAAAATCCTGGGCTAGAACTAGACCAATATAAAATGTGCTAATAAATGTGTGTGTTTTCATGTGGACTTGGGCTCTAGACTGTGCAAAGGTGAGAGACCAGTCTGAATTCCACTTCCTCAGTTCTCACATGGACCCTCTGACCCCTCTAACCCCACAGCTGCCTAGAAAAAGTCAAGATTCTCAAGCTGAATATGTAATAGCACCAAGAGAATTTTTCAACATTACACATCTATGTATATAAAATAGTACATATTTTAATCAAGTCTTTGTTACATGTAAGTTTAGATATTAAAGTCTCAGAAAGAAGACAATGATTTAGGAAGGGAAGGAATAGAAGATCAGTCTAACAAAAGATAACGGCTTCCTAACAAAGAGGACTCCAAATGCCAGGCAGCGACAAATGTGTGTGGAGAATCCCAGCCATCACATGTGTATGAGATCAGAAACCAAAGGAAAGACAACACAATTCACACGTGCACACACACACACACACACCTTTTTGTACAACCCAAGTAACTGAATCTGAAAGTAGATTACAGCATATTTTTGAGAGTCTCAGGTCAGCAACTCCCATCACAAGGATGGAATACTGAGGATCAGAGTAGGGGATAAGTCAATTTTTATAGTTTGTGAACAAGAGAAGGAAATAGTCAAATGTGAACTTTAGAAGCATCATTTTGACAAGCATTTGCAGGGCAAATCAGAGCTAGGGCAATTTAGAATATGAAACAACTCTGAAGTAAATAAAAGACCCCAAGATGTAATGAGAAGCTGCCCAAGGACCAAGGCAGGTGTGCAAGGCAGAAGAGGTGTAATCCAATCAAGAGTGGAAGTGACAGGGTATGTTAGTTGGTTCTGTAGCAGAGGAAGGAGGGATGAAAAATCACTTGAGATTTTGAATAAGAACATTTGTAAAAATGGGGATCACAAGTCATATTTCAAGAATAAGAGCCACAGTTACCGTTAGAAAACAGTAACAGTAAGTCTTCAATATGCTTTGTTTGAGACTATGAGTCTGTTGGTGAATGTGTGTGTGCACATATGCGATGTCTGTGCTCCTTTTACTTTTCTGAAATATTTCATACAAGACTAGTGTGAAACAGGTTTGGAATAACTATAGGTAGCTTGTTTTTCAAAAATACATTCTCAAAATTTATATCTTCTCAACTTTTTGCCAGAACTATTTTATAAATACGTTTCTAACTTGTCCAATAATATCCATTACTAATTTATCTCTTGGTATTTTAGTGTCCTCTTGTGGGTTATTAAACTCTGTTCAGTTTTAAATTTGATTGTAAATACATATGTGTAAATGTAGACAGGTTATACTCACACATAATGCATATAAGTTTCACATAATCAAAACTATTAATATTTTCTTCAAAATATTTTTAATTTTAGGACTTTTTTATTGCAGGCCATTTTAATTGCTTTTTATGAATACAAAGTTTAAAAAAAAAATTTTTTTTATTGTTGAGGATCCATTGATGGTACAAAGAACCAAATCACACTGATTGTTAGATAAAGTACCTCTTATAATTATGTCCTGCCTCCAAGAGGTGTGTTACACACAAGGTAACCCCCCACCTCTTCCCTCCTTCCCTCTCTCTGTTCCCCCATTCCCCCACCCCCACCATGTATTAGGTCATCAATTGTCCTCATATCAGAATTTAGTACACAGAATTCTTGCTTCTTCATTCTTGTGATGCTTTACCAAGAAGAATGTGTTTCAACTCCATCCAGTTTAATACAAAAGATGTAAAGTCTCCATCTTTTTTAGTGGCTCAATATTATTCATATATTCATATATATATATATTCATATTATTCATATATATATTCATATATATATATCGTATATATATCACAGCTTGTTAATCCATTCCTGCATGGGTGGACACTTAGGTTGTCTCCACGTTTTGGCAATTGTAAATTGAGCTGTGATAAACAGTCTAGTGCAAATGTCTTGACAATAAAATGATTTCTTTCTTCCAGGTAGATGCCCAGTAATGGGACTGCAGGGTCAAATGGGAGGTCTATCTTGACTTCTTTGAGGGTTCCCCATACTTCCTTTCACAAAGATTGTATTAATTTGCAGTCCCACCAGCGGTGTAAAAGTGTTTCCTTTTCTCCACATCCATGCCAGCATCTGCAGCTTTGAGATTTTGTGATGTGAGTCATTCCCATTGGAGTTAGGTAATATCTCAGGACGGTTTTGATTTGCATTTCTCTGATAATTAGGGATGATGAGCATTTTTTCATGTGTTTGATAACCATTCGTCTATCTTCTTTAGAGAAGAAAGAAGGGCCTCTCTCTTGCCCATTGACATAAGGAATTGTTGACTTTTTTAATGTTGATTAATTTGAAAACACTCTAGATCCTAGCTATCAAGATTTTGTCCAATTCATAATATGCCAATGTCTTTACCCATTCTGATGAAAACATTTGCTTTGGTTGTTGTCTCTAAAAAGGTTTTTCTGAGGGGTGGAGACAAGATGGCTGAGTGAAACCAGCTTTCCACAGAGGCTCCCATCCAGAAGGAGAGTTAAAGAACAGAAATTTAGCAAGCAACCTGGTGGATTAGAGCTGCACCAAGAGAGAAAGTTGAAGAACACTCATAAACCCCGCTGAGGCAGGCTGTGACCCCCAAAATACAAACAACACGTACAAAATCCATCCCCCATGAGAATGGCTTGGAGTGCCCCACAAAAAAAAAAAAAAAAAAAAAAAAAAGAGCAGAGTTCAAAGGTCCTCACACTCCACTCCATGGGAGAGACCCTCTAAAAATTGGTCCTACCTCCCCTACTAGGGTGCCATGGCATTCTCCTGCCAGGCATAAAACTGTATATATTCTCTACCTGTAATTCTGAGCTCCCAGCACTCCCCTCCACTCTCACTCTGAGGTTGGGAGGACTATCTCCCAGGAGTTTAGATTCTTGGGTGATTTCTCGAGGGGTGTGGACAGGATCTGGACTACAGCTGGTCAGTGCTGATTCTCTGGCATGGCAGGGAGGATAGGATGTTCAGCTGGAGTGAACCACACACTCGCAGCAGTGCCCCGAGTTACAGAACAGCAGCCATTTTTGGAAACAATAGGGCTCACTCCTGGATATTCTGAAGTCACACCCCCTGACTTTCTGGGAAACCAGAGGAGACTGGGCATCTTCTCAGGTGGCAACCACTGCATAACAGTTCTGGGACAGAAACACAGGCCCCATGAGTAAAGGGTTTGCTGCAGGCGGTACCAGCCTGGGCAGACTGCAGGGACTAGAAAATCACACGTGCACAGCTGGGAGATTCCCAGGGTGGGGCTGACCCAGAGGACTGCTTTACTGAACCTAAGATGCACCCAGCCTTCAGGGGATTGTCAGCCTACAGACAAAGGAAGGCAGGAGGCTAGAACTGACAGCTAACTGTGCTGTGAATACAAACCTGCAGGAGTAAAGACAGGGCCTGAGGTGCAGGTTCTGGGAACTCAAAATAGCTTCTCTTCTGCAGGGGAATTTAGCAGGGACAGAAACAAGTTCCCGCAAAGTTGTTACGTTCTGTCAGTAACATCAATCAGGGGTGGGGCTGGAACTGAGGGAACACCCCCCAGCCTCCATCAAGCACCCGAGGTTGTCAGGCCTCACCTCACCCTCCTGGATAGAGGCAGAGAGCAGCAGCCTGGCTGAGCATACATAGATTTCCTTATGATTCAGGCAGGTACAACCCTCTGGAGTATCTTCTCATTGGAGGCAACTAGGTCAGTGTGGGGTTATAAGTGACTGGGTGTGACAAAGGTGCAAGGTGGGGAAGAAGGCATCAACCTTCCCAGACTAATCTATTTGCAGGGCGGGTCCTCTTGACTTCACGGAGCACCGGAGCAAGTCATATTTGAGTTGTCAGCAGACCCCTGCAATTTAGTTGCCAGAGACCTTTTAAACTCTCCCACCTGAGATAGGTGCTGGCTGAGACAATTGATTTGGACCTTTTAAACTGAGCCAATCACCCAAGGACTATCTAAGTGGTGCCCTAGGTGTGTGGTTGTAGTAAGGTTTGATTTTCCTTTTCCAATTGTTACCTGTGGGGGGTGGGGTGAATTAATTGCTGGTATTTCTCCACAGCTAAGACTTCAACCCAGAGTAACTGTTTCACTAGGGTTGGACAGAGACCATCTGAAAAAAAGACAGAGCCACTTAGCCTCACCACACCAAACAGGTCCCAAGTTTCTCAGGCCATAGCACTGTATGGGTCCTTGACAAATCTCCAGGGGAAAAGTCAAATGGTGTAAAATAATCATGGAACAGAATCAGCGGAAAAACTCTGGTAACATGAATAACCAGAAAAGATCAACCCCCCAAGGAAAGATATGGCAGATGTAACTGAAGATCCCATTCTTAAATAACTGGCCGAAATGTCAGAAATCAAATTCAGAATTTGAATTGCAAATAAGATTAATGGAATAGAGAAAAATTTGGAATTAGAAATTCGAGGAGCAATTCAAAAATTGGAATTAGAAATTTGAGAAGAAATTCAAAAGTTGTCTTAAGAATTCAGCGACTTTAAAGACAAAACAACCAAAGATTTTGACAAACTGAAACAAGAATTTGCAGCCTTCAAAGATCTGAAAAATACAGTAGAATGCCTCAGTAACAGAGTGAAGCAAGCAGAAAAAAGGATTTCTGACCTTGAAGACAAAGCTTTTGAATGCTCCCAACCTCTAAAGAGGAAGAGAAATGGAGAGCAAAAATGGGTCATTCTCTCAGAGAGCTCCGGGATAATTCAAAGAAGGGTAATATCCCCCTCATTGGAATCCCTGAAAGAGATGAAGTGGCTTTGCAAGGCAAAGAGGCCCTTCTCCATGAAATTATAAAAGAGAATTTTCCAGACATGCTAAGAGATTCTGAAATTCAGATACCAGACAGTTTCAGAATCCCAGCACGCTCAAACCGAATAAGACATCCCCCAGGCATATCATAATTAATTTCACTAAAGTTAATATGAAGGAGAAAATTCCTGAAGCAGCCCAACTTAGCAAATCCATACCTACAAAGGGAAGAATATTAGAATGACTGCAGATCTGTCTGATGAAACTTTTCAAGCCAGAAGAGGGTGGTCATCGACTTTTAATCTACTAAAAAAATAACTTTCAACCCCGGATCCTGTATCCAGCTAAACTGAGTTTCACTTACGATGGAGAAATTAAATACTTTAATGACATTCATATGTTGAAGAAATTTGCTATAACCAAACCAGTTCTTCAGGATATTCTCAGACCTATCCTCCATAATAACCAGCCCAATCCTCTACCACAAAAGTAAACTCACGCAGAAACTTTTGGTCAAACTCCAACTTCCACAGTGGTGAAAAGATTAAAAATGTCCACTGGACTTTTGAAAAACTCGATACCCCAAATTTGACCAGACTTACCAATGTTCTCCATTAATGTGAATGGCTTAAACTGTCCTCTAAAGAGGCACAGGTTGGCTGACTAGATACAAAAACTCAGGCCATATATTTAATGCATACATGAATTGCATCTTACCTTAAAAGGTAAATATAGACTCAGGGTGAAAGGATGGTCGTTTATAATTCAGGCAAATGGTGATCAGAAAAAAGCAGGTGTTACAATTCTATTTGCAGACACAATAGGCTTTAAACCAACAAATGTAAGGAAAGATACAAATGATAACTACATATTCATTAAGGGTAATACTCAATATGATGAGATTTCAATTATTAATATTTATGCACCCAACCATAATGTGCCTCAATTTATAAGAGAAACTCTAACAGACATGAGCAACTTGATTTCGTCCAGCTCCATAATAGTCAGGGGTTTCAACACTCCTTTGACAGTGTTGGATAGATCCTCCAATAAGAAGCTAAGCAAGGAAATTTTGGATTTAAACCTAACCATCTGACATTTGGATTTAGCAGACATCTACAGAACATTTCATCACAACAAAACTGAATACACCTACTTCTTATCAGCCCATGGAACATACTCCAAAATTAATCACATCTTAGGTCACAAGTTTAACCTCAGTAAATTTAAAGGAATAGAAAATTTTCCATGCATCTTCTCGGACCACCATGGAATAAATTTGAACTCAGTAACAAACAGGAATTTGCATACTCATACAAAAACATGGAAGTTAAATAACCTTATGCTTAATGATAGCTGGGTCATAGATGAGATTAAGAAGGAAATTGCCAAATTTTAGGAACAAAATGACAGTGAAGACACAAATTATCAGAACCTCTGGGATACCACAAAGGCATTCCTAAGAGGGAAATTTATAGCACTGCAAGTCTTCCTCAAGAGAATGGAAAGAGAGGAAGTTAACAACTTAATGGCACATCTAAGCAACTGGAAAAGGAAGAACATTCCAACCCAAAACCCAATAGAAGAAAAGAAATAACCAAAATTAGAGCAGAATTAAATAAAATTGAAAACAAAAGAATTATACAACAGATCAATAAATCAAAATGTGGGATTTTTGAAAAGGTCAATAAAATAGATAAACCTTTGGCTAATCTAACCAGGAAAAAAAGAGTAAACTCTCTAATTTCATCCATCAGAAATGACAAAGAAAAAATAACAACAGTCTCCTCAGAGATTCAAAAAATCCTTAGTGAATATTACAAGAAACTTTATTTTCAGAAATATGAAAATCTGAAGGAAATTACCAATACTTGGAAGCACGTCACCTTCCAAGACTTAGCCAGAATCAAGTGAAAATGTTGACCAGGCCAATATAAAGTTCTGAAATGGCATCAACCAAACAAAATCTCCCTAAAAAGGAAAGATGAGATCAGATGGCTTCATGTCAGTATTATACCAAACCTTTAGAGAGGAAGTAGTACCTACATTACTCAACCTGTTCCAAAATGTAGAAAAAGAAGGAAGACTACCCAACACATTCTATGAAGCAAATATCACCCTGATCCCCAAAGCAGGAAAAGACTCAGCAAGGAAAGAAAATTGTAGACCAATATCACTAATGAATATAGATGCAAAAATATTCAACAAGATCCTAACAAACAGAATCCAGCAAAATATCAAGCAAACTATACATCATGACCAAGTTGGTTTTATCCCAGGGTTTCAAGGCTGGTTCAATATACATAAATCTATAAGTATAATTCACCAAATGAATGAATTAAAAACCAAAGACCATATGATTCTCTCAATTAATGCAGAAAAAGCCTTTGATAATATCCAGCATCACTTCATGATCAGAACACTTAAGAAAATTGGTATAGAAGGGACATTTCTGAAACTGATAGAGGACATCTACAGCAAACCCACAGCCAATATCGTATTGAATGGAGTTAAATTGAAATCATTTCCACTTAGATCAGGAACCAGACAAGGCTGCCCATTGTCTCCATTGCTCTTCAACATTGTAATGGAAGTTTTAGCCATCACAATTAGGGAAAAAAAGACGATCAAGGATATCCATATAGGTTCAGAAGAGAACAAACTTTTGCTCTTTGCTGATGATATGATTGCATGTCTGAAAAACAATTCTGATGATATGATTGCATGTCTGAAAAACAATTCTACTACAAAACTCTTAGAACTGATCAAGAAATACAGCAGCATCTCAGGTTAAAAAATCAACATTCATAAATTGGTATCCTTTATATATACCAATAATAGTCAAGCTGAGAAAACAGTTAAGGACTCTATTTCATTCACAGTAGTGCCAAAGAAGATGAAATATTTGGGAGTTTATCTCACAAAGGATGTGAAAGAGCTCTATAAAGAGAACTATGAAACTCTAAGAAAAAAAATAGCTGAAAATGTTAACACATGGAAAAACATACCATGCTCATGGCTGGGAAGAATCAACCTTGTTAAACTGTCCATACTACCCAAAGCAATATACAATTTTAATGCAATCTCTATTAATGCTTCACTGTCATACTTTAAAAATATTTAAAAAGTAATACTTCACTTTATATGAAATCAGAAAAAAACTCGAATAGCCAAGACATTACTCAGAAATAAAAACAAAGCAGGAGAAATCACACTACCTGACCTCAGACTATACTGTAAATTGATAGTGATCAAAACAGCATGGTACTGGTACAAAAACACAGAGGTAGATGTACGGAACAGAATAGAAAACCAAGAGATGAATCCAGCTACTTACTGTTACTTACCTTTGACAGGCCAATTAAAAACATTCAATGGGGAAAAGATTTCCTATTTAACAAATGATGCTGAGTGAACTGGCTGGCAACCTGTAGAAGACTGAAAGTGGACCCACACCTTTCACCATTAACTAAGATAGATTTTCAATGGATTAAAGATTTAAACTTAAGACATGAAACTATAAAAATACTAGAAGAGAGTGGAGGGAAAACCCTTGAAGAAATCAGTCTGGGCGAGTATTTTATGAGGAGGACCCCCTGGACATTTGAAGCAGCTTCAAAAATATACTACTGGGACATGATCAAACTAAAAAGCTTCTGCACAGCCAAGAACACAGTAATAAATGCCAGCAAACAGCCCTCAGAATGGGAGAAGATATTTGCAGGTTATGTCTCCAAGAAAGGTTTAATACTCAGAATCCAGAGAACTCAAACATATAAGTAAGAAAAGAACAAGTGATCCCATCGCATGCTGGGCAAGGAACTTGAAGAGAAACTTCTCTGAAGAAGACACGGGCATGGCCTACAGACGTATGGAAAAATGCTCATCATCCTTAATCATCAGAGAAATGCAAATCAAAACTACTTTGAGGTATCATCTAACTCCAGTAAGATTAGCCCATATCCCAAAACCCCAAGACCAGAGATGTTGGCATGGATGTGGAGTAAAGGGAACACTTCTACACTGCTGGTGGGAATGAAAATTAATACATTCCTTTTGGAAAGATGTTTGGAGAACACTTAGAGATCTAAAAATAGATCTGCCATTCAATCCTATATTTCCTCTACTAGGTATATACCCAGAAGACCAAAAATCATATTATAACAAAGATATTTGTACCAGAATGTTTATTGTAGCCCAATTGATAATTGCTAAGTCATGGAAAAAGCCCAGGTTGCCTATAGACCCATGAATGGACTAGCAAATTGTGGTACATGTCTACCATGGAATATTATGAAGCCTTAAAGAAAGATGGAGACTTTACCTCTTTCATGCTTACATGGATGGAGCTGGAACATATTCTTCTTAGTAAAGTATCCCAAGAATGAAAGAAAAAGTATTCAATGTACTCAGCCCTATTATGAAACTAATGTATGGTTTTCATATGAAAGCTATAACCCAGTTATAACCTAGGAATATGGGGAAGGGAAAGAGAGAGGGGAGGGAAGGGGGAGGATGGGCAGAGGGAGGGTGATTGGTGAGATTACACCTATGGTGCATCTTAGAAGGGTACATGTGAAACTTACTAAATGTAGAATGTAAAAAATAAAAAATAAATTAAAAAAATAAAAAGGTTTTTCTAACCATAGATTTTTAAGAACATTCTTATGTTTATTTCCTCTTATTCTTTTTTCCCTCTTGAATATTTAGCTAAACAGTTCATCTAGAAATTTGGTATTTGTTGTGAAGGAAAGATCAAAATTTATTATTTTTATCCATTTTTAGTAAGCTCGTATTTCAGACTGTAAGCAGTTCTGCTAAACTTCCTTAGGATGTCAAACTTTATTTGCAGATTCTCAAACTTTCAGTTTTTATTCAATCAACACTTTCCATTTATGTATTATTTTTTAGGCAATATTCTAAAAGAAAAAATATAGCAGTGAAGAAAACATACTTAGATGCCTACCATCATGGATCTTTTATTTTATTGTGAAAAAATAGGGAAGAAGGCAAAGGGAAGGAAAAATATGTTAAAATTTAATTTATTATATTGCCTTGATGTTCTAATGGAGGTAAAACAAAGTAGGAATGGAAATAAGGAAGAGTAAACAGTAGATTAAAGAAAGAATGATAGTAAATTAGTTTAAGTCATTACAACTACTCTTTCAAGAATATCATGTGTGGCAGGGGAATATGCAAGTGGCTTTGGTTTTGTCTTCTGTTTGTTTGTATGGAGGAGGAACAGAAGAAATATGCAGAAATAATGATTAAAGCACAAACCAGAGGGAGATTTCCGGAGTTGAGTTCTTGAAAAGATAAGAAGATTTAACTTCCAAGTACTGGTTCTAGTTTCTTTTAGTTTACCAATGAGAAAAGAAAACAATGAATAATGCATGGATACTAAGCTCTTATATTATTTTTATATTCCCAGTGATATAAGCACCGAGGCCTAGAATTTCACTGTGGTTTGTTAATTGTTATTATTCTAGCAGTAATCAACTGTATACTGATTAAATGGGTTATTTCAAATTACAATCTAAGCTAAGAATTTTTAAATAACTTTCCAATGAATTCATATTAAAATCTTTAGTAAAGCCAAAATAGATTTCAGAATTAATCTCTGATGGGTAAATCATACCTGTATTTTTTTTCCTATAAGCAAACTAGTCCTCAGAACTCACTGTTTTGTTAATATACATGTTTTAGGGAAGTGGTCTTACTATGCTTCAGGGGCTATATCAAGCACTTATATTAAGATATACTATTAAACATTAAAAGAACAGCACAAATTAAATGGCAATATTATCTCCATTTTACTAATGAGAAAAGTAAAACTTAAAGAAGCCAAGTAATTTGCTCACACACACTGTGGGTTAAAGCCGGGATTTGGGCTTCAGAAGTCTGAGTCCAGACCCAACACTCTTCCTCGTCACACATATTCCCTCAGTCTGTTATAAGCACTTTGTCACTCTCAGCAGAGCAATGTCTACAGAATACCCTATCTGTTTTATTCATGTTGTGTTGCTGTAACAGAATATGGGTAATTCATAATGAACAGAAATTTGGAGTTCAGACTTCTAAAGACTCAGGAGTCCAAGCTTGATGCTACACCATCCCATGGTAAAAGGGAACAGAGAGGGCCAGGAAGGAGCAAGAGAGCGAACTCACAGCCTCAAGTCCTTTCCCTACTCATTATGTAAACATCGTCCGTCCATTAGGGTCCACCTCTGAACACTGTTGCACCAGGGATTAAGTTTCCAGAATATGCCTTTTGGCAAAAATATTCAAAACATTTCAATGGCTTTGAATTCTGAATGAGTACTGGGATTTTGTGAAATCATAAAAAAAAAAAAAAAAAATGTGGCTTAAAGTAATGAAAGAAAATAAAATATACCATAAAGAAAAACATATATTTCATTCACATTCTGAAACTGTTTCTCTTTTAAAGTTTATGTTTAAACTCCTAATTATTACAAGAATGTAATAAAATTTATGAAAATTATATCTATCCTACAGAGCAGAAAGATATTTGACATGATTTGCATCATGTAAGACTACATATTATGTTCTTTACATTAAAACACTGGGCATGGTGACTCATGCCTGTAATCCTAGGACTGTGGAAGGCTGAGGTGAGTGGATTTCTTGAGCTTGAGTTCAAGACCAGCCTGAGCAAGAGTGAGAACTCATCTCTACTAAAAAATACAAAAACTAGCTGGGCATTGTGGTGGGCACCTGTACTCTCAGCTACTCGGAAGGCTGAGGCAAGAGGATCACTTGAGCCCAAGAGTTTGAAGTTGCTGTGAATTATGACACTGTGGCACTCTAACTAGGTAAACAGAGTGATTCTCTGTCCAAAAAAAAAAAAAAAAAAGGAAGAAAGAAAAGAAAAGAAAGAAATGAAAGAAAGGAAGGAAGGAAGGAAGGAAGGAAGGAAGGAAGGAAGGAAGGAAGGAAGGAAAAAAGAAAACACTGAGTAAAAGTTTTTTAAAGCAAACACAATTTATTACTGGGCTTAGACTATCAATATTGGTTTATTGGTAGGTGTGTGTGAATCAGGTTCATTGTGCACTGGTTACCAATTTATCTGAGTTTGGTGAAACAGAACATTAGCACACAAAGGTTATACGACACAGGTTGATTACTTATAAATGGGCTGCAAAGGACAAAGGAAACCTAAGATTCATTTTGAGGTGGTCCCAGGAATGTCACCAGAGCTGGAAAAAGCCTCACCTGTGTGTGTCCCACTTGCGTCACAGCTGAGGGAGCACACCCTGGAAGGCAGCTTGCCCTGGGTTTTGTACTTTATTAAACAACACACTGGAATAAAATCTTGAAAGATTTCCTGTTTCTAGGGAGAATGAAACAGAACATGGCTATTTCATACTTCCCTATATTAGGATGTTGCATTCCAAGCACATTCTACAGTCACAATTGAGAAAAGTGAGAAAGGAGAGATGACTGATTGGTCCAAGGCCAACCAAAGAACAATCCTACAGTGTCTGGACTAAAATGTATAAATTGCCATGGCATGTTAACAACACCACAAAGAGATATCATATTGTGTATAAGCCCTATGCCAAAGGCTGCACACCTTACAGGGAAATGTGGACCAACAGTATTATGCTTTCAAGAGTGACGATAACTACCCTGGGAAATGTTCATGTCTATTAAAATAGTTTTATTGAAGTGAAGATAACCAGTTATGCATAGAATAGGGTAAAGAGGAAGAAAACAGGTGCTTATATTTGACCCCTAAACCTGGAAATTACTGTGACTAAGTCAAGAACACTGATTCTGCTCATTGAAAGGGTTAAGAGTGAAGAAAATATAAAACCTTTAGTATGTTGTACTACCTTTTTAAAATAGAAAACTGTCTTAAACTATCACAGTAAATTATTGCACTTTGGGGGAATTAAAATAACGCTTATTATAGTTTAAGGCATATTTTACCTTATTTCCTGAGTCTCCAAAGCCTTTAACATATAGCTTAATTCCATGTAGAATTAATGCTTTATTGCACCAATGTTCTACTGATTACATCCTAAATCTAGATCAAGAACCACACATTGATAAGGACACTTTTTTTTTTTTCCCATTAGTCTTCCTTTTGAATATTATTTGTCACCTGTGATGTAATACATGTGTTTGAGAAATTGTAAACTATCTCTGGAAAGAAACTATTACCAGTGCTACTTCTAACAAATGCTAATCCCAAAAGAATCAATTGCCAAGTGGCAACACAGCCTCTAGAGCATTGTACTTCAACATATGTAAAACAAAGGAACATTAGCCTCTGAAGTGAAAATGAATGCTATTTGAAATAAGAGACATGTTTTGCAGACTAGGGATGTGTTAAATAATGGATTTAAGTAGGAATATATTTTCTACTAAAAATTGTTTTCAGGCTAAGTCTTACAAAAGGCTAAAATGTGTATTCCCAATTTTCGGCTGCTATATTAAAGCAGACGGAGGGGCCCAGAAGATACTAGTGATAGGACTATAGAAAGATGGTGATAGACCCATAGAAAGATGTTTTTACTTTATTTCTTTTCTGTTCACTTTAATATTCTCATAATAAAAACAAAACAAAATCTTAAAAATGTGACTAATTATCATTTAAGTACTTGCCCACAATTTGGACTAAACCTAAAATATTTTCTGGCATCAAGTCTCCAAACTAATGCTTTCAAATTTTTCACCCATTTTTCTGACTCGGAATTGCTAGAAATTAAAGCTGTGCTTTTCTTAGAGCCCTACAATCTAAAGCTGGATAGGTTAGACTTAAAAAAAAAAAAAAAAAAAAAAAAAAATTTGTCTATAAACAGAACTTGTGCCTGCTGATATGCAGACTTCTCAAAAAATTTGCTGGATGAAAAATCGTGTAGGCCCCTACCTTCTTTCCCTGCTACCCTTGTTTACCCTTTACCTTTGGGCCCTGTATCCCAAAAACAAGGTTAGAGGCAGTTAAATCAGGTCGAGGTCCAATATCACCAGCTCATTAACCAAGAATCTAACTATTATTCTTCACCACTCTCCATAACACCAATGATGGGTAAGATTCCCAAAGTGGGGACAACCTAAGACAGGATATGGACAGGCTGCACAGTAGATTACATTCTTAGTACCCAAAGACGGGTAAGATCACTCTGCATTCAGTCAATCTAAGACAGGGACCAAACCATTGATGTTTGTATCCCCATGACGGGTAAGACTGAAACTGCAAGAGCAGGCAACCTAAGACAGGGGCTATGTTTTTCTGCCATACAAAAAACAAAAGAGGGAATTTTGGGGCCCTGCCATGTGCCTGAGGCCTAGTGCAACTTCC
>CAUYPK010006472.1:0-29848 GCA_963574355.1 Loris lydekkerianus
AGTATCAAAAATACACTACTGGGACCTGATCAAACTAAAAAGCTTCTGCACAGCCAAGAACATAGTGAGTAAAGCAAGCAGATGGCCCTCAGAATGGGAGAAAATATTTGCAGGTTATACCTCCGATAAAGGTCTAATAACCAGAATCCACAGAGAATTCAAATTTATTAGCAAGAAAAGAACACGTGACCCCATTTCAGGGTGGGCAAGGGACTTGAAGAGAAACTTCTCTAAAGAAGACAGACACAAAATCTACAAACACATGAAAAAAAGCTCATCATTTTTAATCATCAGAGAAATGCAAATCAAAACTACTTTGAGATATCACCTAACCCCAGTAAGAGTAGCCCACATAACAAAACCCCAAAACCAGAAATGTTGGCGTAGATGTGGAGGAAAGGGCACACTTCTACACTGCTGGTGGGAATGCCCACTAATACGTTCCTTCTGGAAGGATGTTTGGAGAATACTTAAAGACCTAAAAATAGACCTGCCATTTGAATAAATAAATAAACTATTTATTTATTCCATACCTATTTACTAGGTTTATACCCAGAAGACCAAAAGTCACAATATAACAAAGACATCTGTACCAGAATATTTATTGCAGCCCAATACATAATTGCTAAGTCATGGAAGAAGCTCAAGTGCCCAGTGACCCACTAATGGACCAGCAAGTTGCGGTACATATATACCATGGAATACTATGCAGCCTTAAAGAAAGATGGAGACTTTACCTCTTTCATGTTTACATGGATGGAGCTGGAACATATTCTTCTTGGCAAAGTATCCCAGGAATGGAAGAAAAAGTATCCAATGTATTCAGCCCTACTATGAAGCTAAATTATAGCTTTCACATGAAGGCTATAACCCAACTATACCACAAGACTATGGGGAAAGGGCCAAGGAAGGGGAAGGGAGGGGGGAGGTTTGGGTAGAGGTAGGGTAATGGGTGGGGCCATATCTATGGTGCATCTTAGAATGGGTACAGGTGATTGCACTAATGTACACAGCTATGATTTAACAATAAAAAAAAAAAGCAACTGTGAAAGTATCTCTGAGATTTAATTGATCATTTTCCCAACCTGGAAAGCAAATAAATAAAAACTATTTATTTATTCCATACCTATTAGGCAATAACTATTAAACCCCATAAGGTCAAAACTGGGGATACTCTAAAATTCTATGATATCTAGATTTCTAAGAACAAATCAAGTAAAGGAAACTCTGGGGCAGTTTCAATATGAGATATTGGTTCCTCTTTCCTTTTGACTAGAAAAAAATCTTAGTAATACAAGGGGAAGCCATTTAATTAAAGATGTGAATGAAAAATAAAAATAAATAAATAAATAAATAAAGTACAGTGTGATCATAGACTATTGCCAATTTATATAGTTTTTAAGCTACTAAATGTCTTTTTAAGGAATATGCCCCCAAATTTCCTGAATGTGTTCTGTTAGGTTTGACTCCACATTTCCTTGCATCATTCAGAGCATGAAGGTCCCCAAGTAGAACAAGAACTATGACTATACTTGTTAATCTTTAATCCTAGCAGAGCACAGAGTGTGGTAGTCACAGTCTGTTGCCTACCCAGTGGCCATTTATCCCGAATTCCTTGCTTAAAGACTGACATTTTGTTCAGAAATCAGGCATCCATGCACTTCACAGGAAGTGGAGTCAACTTCCAGCCCCACAGGGTAAATGCTGATTATATTATACCAATCATGGAAATTATATCCCCTTTCATTGACTTGTTTAGGAATTGGTGCTGAAATTATGTCCTTTGAGACATGACAAAAAGTCTCCTGAAGGACATCTGGGAAAGGTTTTCTTGCTCTTAATGAGACCTATGTGAATGCATGCAAGGAGAAACAGGCTCTTTCCATTGTCAGCTCTGCAAGTATATGTAGCGTTACAGCAGCCATCTTGGGACTGTAAGGATGGCAGAAGGGAAAGACACCAGGAATTGGGGCCCTAGGAGTTCCATTTCTTTTAGTGGCAGGCTAAGTGACTAGACCAACCTTCTCATTGAGGACAATTGCTTATGTTTGTTTTTAATCTCTTACAAGCATTAAAGAACTGATAAGATAAAAAAAATTACTAGACCCAAATCTAGTAGAAGTTGAATATCCAAAGAGGTAGTCTTAAAACACAAAGCAACTTTTGCCCTGAGAACATGTCTGAATCTGCAAGAAACCAAGCTGTGCTTTTGACAACCAGGAGAAGTGAGGGATCAGAAATCAAAGTTCAGGGCCTGCCCAGGAAGAAGACTTCAATAAACAATATCCACTCTATGCTACCAGAGAGAGAGGTAGACACTCAAGGTAAAGTTAGCCTAGATAAACTAGCTCTCTTGCAAACTTGAAACCAAGTTGCCTATAACCTGGGTCCAAGGAATCTCAAGTATTCAAACTCAGGTTAAGGTAGAACAGGGTTGGTAATGGACGTGTCAAGAGGAAACGAAAATCATCGCATGAGAAAGTTACCATTCTTAGTCTTAGAATTTTTATAAAAAAATCTTTTAAAAAATAGTGACCTGGACACAAATATAACCAAAATGCAAGGGAAAAATACACCATGAATAAGAATCATCAGGAACAATAGAATATAGAAAGAGACCCACATTTATAGTAATCATTTCATCACAGTGTACATATACATCAAAGCATCGCATCGTATGTGATAAATACATTCCATTTTTTATTTGTCAATGTTAACTCAATAAAGCTGGAAGAAAAGAAGAAAAATAGCCTCAAAGACTTCAGATATTAAACTTTACAACCAAATACTATAACACAAATATGCTTACTATGCTCAGTGAAATAAACAATAAGCTTGAAATTTTTTTCCATGAAACTGAAAAATAAAAGTGATTTGGAAAAAAATTAAATAGGGATTCTACCACTAAAAATATAATTGAAATTAAGAAGCCAATAAATAACTTTAATGACAGATATAACTGAATAGAGAAAAACCGGAAAATCAGAGGAAACTAAATCCTTCATAGGTAAAACTATGAAAAATACAAGTAATAATAAGAAATATAAAAGATACAGTGAGAAATTTCAACATACAATCAGTTGGTATCTCAAAGGAAAGAGAGAAAAAACAGAGATAATGGCTAAAAATCTTCCAAAACTGAACTATAACATTTTATAGATGTAAGAAATCTAAAGAACCTGAGTAACAAGAAGTTGGTGATGTTGGGTCTCTAATTTCCAAATTTCTTGTAAGAGAAGCAGAAGAAGGAGAAGCAGAAGGAAAGGAAGAGGAGGAGAAGTGGCAGGCAGGAGCTGGGGGAAGGAAATGTATTTATGGTTTAAGCCATTTTGAGTTTGGGCTCAGTTACCTGCAGCTAAAAGCATCCTAAATTAAATGATATTCATGGTGAGAACAAAGCAGCCACCATTTATTAAATGTCTGCTATGGGGCATAAACTGCATACAGATTTCAATTTTGTGTAATTCCACAGAAAAACCTTATGAGGTCGTATATATCAGTCAAGACAGGCTTGGTAGGCATATAGATACAAACCACCCCAAAATCTTAATAACGTAACAGAAAATAAGATTATTTCTTACACATACTACATGTTCAACATAATCCGGCAGAGAGCTATGATCAACACAGTCAACTCAAGGTCCTAGGCTTGATGAGGATTTATCCCAACAGAGGTATAATCCAGGAAACAGTGGAATAATGAGGTAAATCGTATATCAGTTTGTAATTAAATGAAATACTTGACTTCTGCTCACATTTCATTGGCCAAATCAAGTCATGTGACCAAAGTCTGGGAACGTACAACCTTACCCAAAAGGTAGAGAGCTGGAAGTAGTTATGGAATGGCACTAAAGACTACCACAAATAGAAATTATCCTAATTCTCTGAATGATGAAACATACTCAAGAATGTATTGTGTCACTACTTAGATAAATCAAGAAGGTACTAATTAATATGTTTTCCTGAAAGAGTTACTAACATAACTATTTTGGTAATAAGGTAGTGAGAAGAGAAATGTACCAAAGATATGATCTCTGAGGAGCCAAGCACAGTCTCCAGTGGGCTTTTCGTCTCTGCCAGAACCCAGAGTATGAGACCAAGAAAGACAGGGGGGAAATATACTGGTTCTTGCTTTGTTCTCCAAGGGTAAGATTAGACTGCTATTGTCCAAATAGAGAGTGTGTGCATATACGTAGTAGGGGCTCTCACTATCTTATATATTCCAGGTGTTCAAGATGTGGTTAAGCGGGGGGGAATAAGCCCACATAATTGGGTTGGTCATGCCAAGTTTCTTAACTTTGATCTTTGCAGGTATAGGACGTTTGCCAAGGTTAAAGAGACCCATCATCTCCAAACATATGAGAAGGAGCCGCCTTGCTCTCTTTGGTCCTTAAGACCTTTGTGTGAGCTGGATTTTCCAGGCTCTAATGTGCAGAACATCCCTTGCCTCTTTCCATACCAAGTGATGACACTGTTCACTGCCCTCTCCCAGCACCTCACTGCTATTGGCTGCCCTTCCTGCTACAAATGTGCAGCCTCTGCCAGTCCAATCCACTCTCCTGCAGACACGGCAGCATCCATCTGGGATTCTCTCTCTGTGGCAGGGAAGGAGTCAACACCAGGGTTCTTACTTACGTGCTGGTTTATTCCTTCACAGGATGAAGCAGCAGTTAAAGGGAAGGGGAGGGGAGGGAAGGGGAGGGAAGCCCTAGAAAACAAGCTAAAGACTGGTGGAAAAAACTGTTTCTATAATTTCAACTGCTTTCCAACCACACTGTCTCTAGCTGAGCCCCCTGGGTGAAAGGTCTGTATATTACTTGCGATGGGAGATTATAACCTTAATTATGTCTTGAAGCATTTGGCTATATTCATCCTGAAACTTCCAGCAGAAAAAAAAAAAATGTGGTTTCCATTACAATGTCACTGAGGGACTTGTGTTGGGATCATTAAAATGAAAACACTGATGAGTAAGCCATGGCATTTTGTCTCTAAGACTTAACGTCCTTCTTCCACCCCTAACCCTGTACTTTATTTTGAGACAAGCTTAAAATAGTCTATAAAATATGGAGCTCATTATCCCATCTAACAGATTCGTTTAACATGAATGTAGATTAAAAGCTCCATGCCGATTCTTCCTCCTAGCCTGTGTTTATAAGGAAGACACTCCTCTGCTTTGCCCGGGGCTGGGTTCTTTAGAGCACAATTCTGCAACAGCCTAGAGGAGGCAAAAGGTTTCCAACTCTACTCAGCTTATTTTTCATGATAACAACAAGGAAACATAAATATGATCCTGCTTTGGGGGCTTCTTAGAAATTGTGCTTAGGGTCTTAAAAAGCTGAACCCAAGCCAGAAACCCCTTAAGCCTGTGAATCCTCCTATCTGCCCATTCATTCACATACAATGACTATATCAGGGCTACTGAGTACATTAAAAGGGATAGAGTTGAGTTGAGTTGAATCCACAGGGGCTATAATTGAAAGAGTTCTCAACTTGGAGGGTTTTGCTCTGGCTTCATATCCAGCCTCATCCAACAGCCAACTGTATGACTCTGGGAAGTGAGGTCATCTCTTTGAGCTTCAGTTTCCTCATGTCTTCAGTGAGAGATCTCTTCCAACTCATTCTCTTTCTCCATGGGCAAGCACCATCTTCTCTGTGAGGTCTCCTCCAGGGCCCAGCACAGGGCTTCGTGTAGGAGGGAGGGAGGACAGATCTCTTGGTTACACTGACAGTCACCTCCAAGCTGGCCCTGGGAGATGTGTTCAGTGATAGAGAATCCAAGTGAGGGACCTCCCTCTTGCCCTATACTTTCTAGTCACAGGTTCTGAGTCCCTTCAGTTACCTCATTTACACATTGAAAATTAACACCGTCCACATCACAGGGTTGAGGGAGGTAAGAACAAAGAAGGTAAGGATCTATCCAAGGACTCAAAGTACCCCACTTCTCCAATTTCAACCCATGACATCACCTGCTCTTTTGCTAAGAATATCGAGGCCATCTGAAGTGCATTTCCTCATTTTTCCCTTTTTCTACTTAAAACAATCATTTTCTAAGTACTCCTTCTTCCTTCCTTCCAAAAGAGGAAGCATTCCCCTCCTCCAGTCTATCACTTTCATCTGTACTCTTTAGTCAACCCATTCCTACCTCCCCCAGGCCATCACTGCACTTTACAGCACTTATTACAAGCTGCTATTATAAACTCAACTGTTGTTTGATTTGTGTATTATCTACCTCACTCAGTAGAATGTAAACTTCATGGAGACTTCATGCCTTATTCATGCTGTATCCCTAGCATGAATGGCACAGTGCCTGAAATACTGTCAGTGCTCAATGAATGTTTACTGAATGGATAAATAAATCCATTTCTGTTCATCATTTTTAAACTTTTCCTCCAGCCTCAAATATATTCAGGCCTCCCTTCTTTAACAAAATCACCACTTGACCCAAATGTCCCACCAACTACCACTCTATTTTTACCTCTCGTTTTCTGACATATTTCTCAAACAAACAATGTGTGCCTGCCGCTGCCTCATCTTCACCACCTCCTCCCACTGCAATCTGGTTTCTCCTCATCAAGGCGCTGAAACAATGCAGTAGGTAGTCACCAGTGCCTTCTGTTACCAAAGCCCTCAGCATTGTCCCGGCTTCATGCCTGTGATGGTCCTAACTGTCCCTTCTCTATTCCCATGAAGTTATTATAGCGTGGCTCTCCTTCTGTCCTTAAAGACTCTTCCCATCTCTGAGCCTGTCTCCCTAGTCAGCTCTTTACTAACACTCCACACTGCTGTGGCTTCTCTCTATGCTGCCTTTCCTGAGCTAATATCCATTTCACTACCACTTCTAGTCAGATGACTCAAAGTATGCATCTCCTCCTCAACCACTCCCTGGAAACACAGATCTACTTCAGTTGCATAAAGAAACTGGGCACCTTATAACCATCTAAAACTCAAAGTTTCTGCCCAGGTGCGGTGGCTCATTCCTGTAATCCCAGCATTCTGGGAGGCTGAGGTGGGTGGATTTCTTGATCTCAGGAGTTCAAGATCAGCCTGAGCAAGAACAAGATCCCGTCTCTACTAAAAAACTAGAAAAAAAAAAAAAAAAAAAACTAGCCAGGTGTTGTGGCAGGTGCCTGTAGTTCCAACTACTTGGGACGCTGAGGCAAGAAGATCGCTTGAGCCCAAGAGTTTGAGGTTTCTCTGAGTTATGACACCATGCCGTTCTACCCAGGGCACAGAGTGAGACTCTGTCTCAAAAATAAATAAATAAATAAATAAATAAATAAATAAATAAATAAATAAATCAAACTCAGTTTCTAAATCCCTTTGCCAACAAATCCTACTCCTCTTCTCAGACTAAAAGTGTTAGTGTTGCCACTCCTCTAGTCAAACCTAAGCATGGAAGCTTTAATCATCCTTGAATATGAAAAATGAGAAATCCCAGTTACTCTCTGACATTATCTCATACATCCTTCTCTTCCTTTCCACAGACCTACTCTTCTTTTCCTCTCCACAGACCTACTCTTCTTTTCCTCAAGTTCTTCCTGTGCATTCAGATTTATCATTAAGGAATACCACCAGCACTTATCCCTGCAACTTCTTCTCTGTCTTACCTTTCAGATACAAAGACCTTCCTTTTTCTTCCAGCTACCCAACTCCTCAACCCCCTCTGTGCTTCTGCCCAGGCTTTACTGACTAGAAGGCTTGGCCTCACCATCTTCACACAGACTCCTATTCATCCTGCATCTCCAAGTTGAATACTTTTTTTAATTGAATGCTACTAACCTGACATGCAAGCAAGAATCTTCACAAGGTAGTCCCAAGCTATCTCTCCAACTTCACTCTTACTACACAGATGTTCCAGGCAGTCTGGTTTAGTCATCACTCCCCAAGTACATTTTATATTCCCTGATTTCCATCTTCATAATGAAGTACCTCTAACACTTAAGTCAGTTCTCTACTTTTTATTCTACTGTCATTGTATTATCTCTTGTGTTATTTATTATTGTCTAACTTCCCCCATTAATCTATAAAGCTTCATGAAGACAAGAACACTGTCTTCTTCACTACTCTATTTCCAGAGCCTTGACTAGAACAAGGCACATGGTAGGTCTTCAGAAGGCATTCATTGAATGAATAAACATTTCCTCTTTCATTCAGACCCAATTATTTCTCCCTTTTGTGAATTCACAGCACTCCATTAGCAGTTCAACATGAAACAGTACCTTGTGGAATCAGGACATACTGCAGGCATTATAAGTATATATTTTGTAGATATTTCAAGTACTATCCACATGGAAGCATGAAACATTAAAGCTAGAAGAGAACCTCTTTTTTACATAATCTGTCACATGGTAGAGTGGTCAACAGAGACTCAGAGAGGTTAGTTACCATTGATTTTTGATCTTTCAGGAAACCTTCAAGAGTTTGAATTCTAAGCTCCCCAAGGGGCAGGAAACCTACCTCCTACTCACGAACACGTCCTACTATGCCTGGGCCCTTAGTCGATATTATTACTACTGCCATTAATAATAACAACATTATTTATTGCTTTGATGGTTTCTTTGATAACAAGCCACCAGTGTCCACAAAGCCACCACTTAAACTGGCAGTCCAGCCGGTGGTCCACCCAGGCACACAGCTGTCCCTCACTACCCCTCAGTTTTCAGCAATCACTGGATATGCCACAACAGAAGAGCAGGCCCTGGGAGGCCATGCCTTACCCAGGGAAGTGCTGTCTCACTGTTCTCACATCACAGTAACCTCCACCCCATTGGATGGAAACCTCACACCAGGACCTCACAAAGCAGCTATCAGTGTCCTTCCCTCAGGACTTGGCCTAGATACACCTTGTCTGAGGAATCTCACACCACAGACACGACACCCCAGTGATCTGCTCTACTGCCTGATGGGACAGTGTCTAGACACCCAGTTTAACACGCATGCTAGAGACAGAGAGAGATGCTCAGCAGGTGCAGGAGATGACCCACCCTAGACAGGAGTCAGGGGTGTTAGATTCTGATTTTTCTCTTAGTAAATTTTAAACTTTGGCAATATACATAATGTCTATAAGCCTGTTTCCTGTATGTGACGTGAAAACTGCTATGGCCTATCTCAGAAAGGTATAATGAGGACCAAAGGGGTAAGATATTTGGAATTATCAATAATCTCAGCTCTTGTTTTTCCTCTTTAACAATTCTGTGATAATCACTTGCTCCCTGGAGAGTTCAGATACTTTGTTAGCCCAAGTTATTTATTAGGTTTTTTATTAGGATACAACCTTGAACTAGGTGTCTAGGACCCATCTCAGGGAAGCTCCACTCTCAATGGAGGGAAATGGCACCCTAATAGCAATTAAGCTCACTAATAGCTGCAGAAATTCAGGAGGACAAGCACACACTTACTGAGTACTTAGTGGTACCAGACACTGGCCACCTACATTAACTCTGTCAAGGCTCATAACCACCTTAGTATATATCATTAACACCCATAGGAGCACATCAGGATCACAGAACACTGGCCTTACACCTAAGTACCCACAAGTTTCTGAACATACAGGTATGATTAATCAGGGAAGCATTCTCTGAAGGACATAGGGGTAAAGAGGTTGAAAAGGAAAAGAGTGTGGATTAACTATAAGAAGAGTCTTCGGACATTTCAAGAGGAAGCACAAGAAAATACGAAACTTACTATTTGTAGAACAATAGGGAATTGTTCTGTAATACTGTTTCAAGTGGTCCTGTGATCAAACTGTTTATCAGACAAGAGGCCTGGTTTCTTTAGAAAAGTGATCTTATGCCAAAATCCAATATATAAATTTAACAGGTATATATTTGTGACTTAAAAAGCTAATTTAAAGTGACTTTTTTATGTATTATAGGAATATTCAGCTCAAATGGGAAGGTGATTACAACCTAAACCCCTCTAATTAGAAAAACTCCAGCACAGGAAAATTACCCAATGTGCTTTTCTTACACATGCTGTGAGTTTTTCTCTTATTTTTCCCACTAACTATAGGAGGGAAGGAACAAATCCCAAAGGTTGGCTCAAAGAAGCCACATATCATGCTGGGCACACATACCTAATAGTTAACGAGAATAGGGCAAGCCAGACCAAGGTGGGTATCCAGAGTCCATGGCAGGCTAAGACCAGCTACAAGCAGATGATCTGAGCACAGACACCAAGACTGATCCAGTTAGGAGCCAGAGTTGTGCAGATAACTAAACAGCAGGCAAGCCAAAAACAGTGTAACCCAAAGACAGGGCATCTGTCAGTGATGGGAATCCAGGGGCCAAAAAGAAGCTGCAGGCATGGTGAGGACAAGACCAAAGAGGAGGCAAGCACAAAGATCAGGGAACCCTCACAACCAAGGCCATGAGACCCAACTGTATCTTGGCCCTGAACTGTACCTGGGCAGAGCCAGTCCTTGAATCAGAATGTTTAGGAGATTTAAAGGTTGGCACAGCAGAGAATGGCCAATCAGGGAGAAATGAATGTAGTGAAAAACCCAAGAAGATTCCTGACCAAAATAGAGCCCAACACCATGAAGGTTTGTGGACAGTTATTTTCCTTCCTTCCATCTATCTTGAAAGGGAAAAGAGATTTTTCTTTCTCTAATTCTATGAGGATATGGGCAGTTGCCACATATTTTATGATATGGGTTATACTAAGCAAGTAAGGAAAGGATTTTTAATATCTACAGTGACAGACTGCCTTCCCTATCCCCAAAACCCTAGGTAGCCAGAACTGAGAGCAATAAACTCAAAGCAAGCTGGGGCCAGACAACCTTCTGAAACACAGGTAAATTGTTTTCCTGGGAATATGAAGGAAGGCCAGCGTTTAGCTACAAGGTGATAGAAAACAGTTGAAGTTTGCAAAGAAAGCTGCGTGAATTGTACCCAACGGGTTATGTTCTTTTATTTACCTTTTGTTCCTTAGTACATTGCTATGTGTACTCTATTATTCTCATATAGTGACTTATTTCCTCACTTACTTTGTTATTTTGCACAAGAGTCCCTGTTTGTCTTTTACTCACCTGGCATCTATATTAAAGCTTGACAACAAGCAGTTCTCAACCCTGGTTGCCATTAAAATGACCTGCAGAGCTCCTTAAAAATGCCAGTGTCCTACCAGCTTTTTAGCTATTCTATCTAGTTGGCTGGGAGGAGTTGTAGGGGAGGAACTGGACATTGTGCTTTTTAAGATGTACCAGATGATTCTCATGCACATGGAGGAAAGAGAACCAGTTGGTTTTTGGTCAGAATCCAAAGCATTTTGTGGTAAAGTAGCCACAGGAATATGGTCAAAGCACCAAGTAGATAGTCCCATTTGCCTGTTTTTGTTGCCTGTGCTGTCGAGGTTTTAGACATAAATGTTTGTCTAGACCAATGTCCTAAAGAGTTTCCCCTATGATTTTGTCTAGTAGTTTTATAATTTCAAGTATTACATTTACATTTTTAATCCATTTTAAGTTGCTTTATGTGTACAGTAAGAGGTAAGAATCTCATTTCATTCTTCTGCATATAGATGTCCAATTGTCCCAGCACCATTTATTGAAGAGAGCATCCTTTCTCCCATGTATGTTCTCAGCACATTTGTCAAAATTAAAAAGCTTCTATACAACAAAGAAAACAATCAACAGAGTAAAGATACAACCTATAGAATATGACAAAATATTCGCAAACTATTCATTCAACAAGGGACTGATATTTGTAATATCCAAGGAACTTAACTCAATAGCAAAAAAACAAATAATCTCACTAAAAATGGGCAAAGGATTGAGACGTTTCTCAAAAAGACATACAAATAGTCAACAGGCATATGAAAAATACTGAGTATTACTAATCATAAGGGAAATATAAATCAAAACCACAATGAAATATCATCTCACCCCAGTTACAATAGCTATTATTAAAAAGAAAAAACAACAGATGCTGGCAAGGATGCAGAGAAAAAGGAACCCTTACTTGCTGTTGATGGGAATTTAAGCTAGTATATCCATTATGGAAAACAGAATGGAGGTTTCTCAAAAAACTAAAAATAGTCCAGCAATCCCACTACTAGTTATCCAAAGGAAATGAAATCAGTCTATCAAAAGGATACCTGCCCCTTTTGTGTTTTGCAGCACTATATGGAATCAACCCAAGTGTGTATCAACAGATGAATGGATAAAGAAAATGTGGTACATATGCATAATAACATTCAGTCATAAAAAGCAATGAAATCCTGTCATTTGTAGCAACATGGATGGTACTGGAGGTCATGGTGTTAAGTGAAATAAGACAACCACAAAAATACAAATATTGTAGGTTCTCACTCATACAGGAGCTAACAATGTTGATCTCATGGAAGTTGAGTTAGAATAATCATTACCAGAGGCTGGTAATGGGGTTGAGGGGGTATAAAGAGAGGTTGGTTAATGAGTACAAACATACAGTTAGATAAGAGGAATAAGTGCCAGTGTTTGGTAACACAATATGAGGAAGCTATATTTAATAAAAATATACCATATATTTCATAAAAGCTAGAAGAGAAGATTTGAAATGTTCTCAACACAAAGAATAACAAATGTTCAAGATGACTGATATCCTAAGTAGCTTGATTTGATCATTATACATTGTATGCATGTATCAAAATATCACACATACCCCATAAATATGTACAATCATTATATATCAACTTCAAAAAGCTCCAAGGAGAAATTAGCAGCCTAAAAACCTATGTTGTAAATCCAACATTATCAGTTAAGTTTTCCAAACTTCAGTCATTTTTGTACTTCTATCACCATTTTCTCCATATTCACTACCTGTAAATGTAAAATAACTTACATTATTTTCTTGATATCAAATTGACTCTATTTTTCTACTTAAGTTTGTTTATTTTTAAAACTAGTGAGCTGGGGGTAATGGTAAAGCGACATAAAAAGGTAGAGGCAAAAGAAGAAAAGAGAATGGTTCCTGAAAGGAAAGGGAAGGAAAGGCAGGGAAAGGCAGGTCCAGAGCTGGAGACACTGGATCCATGGGGCAAAGTTGGCTCAGCATAGGGCTGTGAAGGGATAGAAGTTACAGGATGAGTTTGAGATTAATAGAGAAATGCCAGGGAATGGGATGGGGATACTGGTAGCGGGTACCATGATGCTGTGCCCCGAAGGAGCATGAGGGGCAAGGAACAGGCACGAGGAGCAGGGGTCAGCTGGCAGAACAGACACCTGAGGCCAGAGCCCAGGGCAGGGCAGTACAAGGTAAGAGTGAGGCCAGAAGTAGAAGGAGGGGAGAGCTGAGGAGCAGGTGGGGCTGAGAAGGGCCTGCACCAGATGAGGTGGGGGCAGGGGTGCACAGCCCAGAAGCAGGTACTAGGCAGAATAGATAGTATTTCAAACTATGGCAGGCAGTGACCAGCAAGGGAAGCTCCAACAACATCTGTAAATCACCTGAAATTATCTCATGTACTACCAGAGGTAGACCTTCCCACACAGTGGGAAATACTGCCTGATGCTCTATGAATAAAGACCATAAAGTCTTTCACTCTTTCTTCTTTCACTACCAAAAAAAAAAAAGAAGAAAAAAATTACATGTAAACAAAAGAATGCAAAACACCTTATTTGTCAGATCCCCACAAATACACCAAAATTCAAATCTCAGGCTCATTCATCCTCCAGTCACAGCCAAATGAGCGACTCAGGCCAGCACACAGCTTGTTGATTATTTCAATTTCCTGGGCTAAACTCATCATTTCCCACTTCTTATTTCTTATTTCCTCCTTACTTTTTTCAGGCCTGTTACTTTCAAGATGACAAAATGATAAGGGGCAACAACGATGAAGGCAAAATGACATAAAATCCTAAAACAGATAAAGGGAGCTAACTTCTGTGACACTTAAGAAAGATTAAATCTAAGGGAATTTTGTACACTGCCCGGAAGGATGGGCTTATCTTTCATTCACTCATTCATTCCCCAAGAATTCACTGAGCACCTCTAACGTGACACTTCAAAACAAGCCATTTTCTTGTTTTACATTTTTCAGAGTAACAAACTTAGTAAGCAATAGAGCTGGAACTTGAACCTAAGTTTACAATTCATTTGTCCAAGCATTTTCTAAAAAAAATGTAATTAGTATTATTATAGCTTATACATTAACATCTACTTTCTTTTTATAATTAGCATCATATGTTATTTTGAATCTTGTTTTAATTCATGTAAGTATAAATTGTCTCTAAGCCTCTAGCAAGTCTTAATTGGACTTTTCTCAGTTCCTGGTTATTACATACCACCTGTTCCTGCCTTTCCCAGGATGTTTGTCAGAGTGAGAATTAACTGTCTTGGAAAGGAAAACTAACATTTAAGGGATACTTTGTTCATACCAGACACTAGGATAAATTTCACATGTAGTTTCCCACTTAACCCCTATAGCAACCCTCTGAGTTGGTACTACCATTATTGTCATTCCCTTTTAACAAGTGAGGCACAGAGAGGTTAAGTAACTTGCCTGAGGTCACACAGATAAGGGGAATTCACACTTGGCCTTTTCTTTCCCCTTCTCCCAATCCAATATGAAGTTATGGTTCTC
This sequence comes from Loris lydekkerianus, assembly GCA_963574355.1. Taxonomy (NCBI): domain Eukaryota; kingdom Metazoa; phylum Chordata; class Mammalia; order Primates; family Lorisidae; genus Loris; species Loris lydekkerianus. Next base: position 14,560 of record CAUYPK010006472.1, read on the forward strand.
CTCCCCACTTTTTCTCTAGAGGCCATGTCGGCTTCAGAATGGTTCCCTTCTTGGCACCGACATCTCATCTCAAGTCTGGGCTCCCACTGGCCTGTTTCTCAGTGCTAGTGACAGGCTGTTTTTAGTGTGTGCTGGTTTGGTTTCCTCCATCTTTGATTTCTCCCCTGATAAGGAACCTGGTTCACCTTCCCTGCATAGCTTTTTGCTTCCACCTGGTATTGACCTTCTGGTACTGTTCCCAACAGAGATGAACACACCTTGGGCTGGGTCGCAGGGCTTCCCCAGGATCATCTTTTCCAACAGGGGTTTGATCTCATTCTTGCTAAAACCTCTTAAAGAAGCCAAAGCTTTTAAAAATAACATTCAACATTTTAAGAAATCAATTATTAAAAAAAATTCACAGTGGCTTTTCCTTACAATAGAACATCTATTTGTGTCACATTGTCAGGAGACTTTAATTGCATTAGTATTTGATGGTAAAATATAATAAGGTCAGATTAAACTGGGAAACAAAAGTGACTTCCCCTTTCCTTTCCAACATCTGCAAATTCTGTACCAGCTCTCTCTATAGAAAATTGACAAAAGGAGCGGTCTTCAGAACAGGTACTACAGTTGCATGATGCTGCGAGTACACGGAGAGGAACTCAGCATTTACTAAGCAACTACTGTTTGCACCAGACATGCTATTGTATGTTTTACATGTATGAATTAAATAATAACTACACAACAACCCTAGAAGATAGGCCTTACCCATGCCCATTTTACAGATAGGGAACAAGCTCAGAAAGGTCATATAAATCAGCCTAAGGTCACAGAGCTGGTCAGTGGCTGAGCTGAGACTTGAGTCAGTGTCTGTCTGTCCCAGCTTCTTGCTGCAGGGACCATTCTCCTTCCTGCTTTTCAGAGTGTTCTATCGAGAGCCCAGAAGGGCAAGGCTTAACTCATCTCTGACTATAATACTGAGTTTAATAAAAAACCCAATAAGAAATTAGATCCCGTTATCCAGATGCTTCCCAAATGACCCTGTTTTCCAGATTCCCAGCTAGGTCACACATGTTCCCAGAAAATTAGCCTGCCCTTACTTTCCACGGGTTGCAGTTACTTGCCTCTGTTTCATTCCTTCTCTCTTCTTGACCCACTGCCCTCTCTGCTGTGTCTCTATGTCTCTGTGTGTGTATCTGTCTCTCAGTCCCAGTCTCTCTCTCTCTGACACACACACACACACTCAGGATACCTCGATCCAGCAGCCGGAGTAATCGGAGATACCAGAGATACCACTGGTCCCAGAAGCGGTCCGTCATCCCACCCTGAACGCATCCTTCACAGCCAGTCCCCTGGGCAGAGCCTCATCCCACCACCGCTGACTGGAGAAGGCCGGAATCACTTGACGCGGGCTCACACGCAGCCTGCTCTAAGCAAATGCTTGCCTGCAAAGACAGCCACCAGTCCTCCCACACAGAGGCTGACTGTGCCGGGAGCTGGTTTCACAGCAACAAAGGAACAAGTGCAGAACAACGCCGTGTGCAGCCTGAGCCTGCCTGGACCCAAGGGGAGGTCAGAGATGTGTGGGAGGGAGTCAGGGAGGACTTCTGAAAACAGGTAAGGTTTGAGATGGTCCTAGGGATTAAAATCCAGAGTCAGGGCCATATCTTAAATTTTATATATCTCCCGCCATTCTGGCTTCCATGTTTCTTGTACCAGAGCCAGTAGTTCCTCCAATAGGATAAGGAGTGGGAAGCCAGCAGTTCAGCCATCCTGGACCCTGAGGCCAGTCCAGAATCTGAGGAGTCTTACTGCCTCACTATTGGGACAACAGGCACTCCTTGTCCAAGATGCGAAACTCAACATGACCAGAAAAACATCACAGATCACTTTTTCCCTATGTCTGTTTACAAACATTGTTATAGTAGAGATAGCAAGGGCTCTGGAGTCACACAGCCATGGATTCCAATCTTGGTTAACACTTCATACCTCCCTGGCCTTGATCAAGTTACTTCAACTCCCTAAGCCTCAGTTTCCTTCTCTGTAAACTAAAGAGAACAGGATTTTCCTCCCAGAGGTACCAGGAGGCTCAAAGCAAAGGGAGAATATAATGTTTCTGGATAGTGTGTGGTAGGTAGTGGCAGACAGAAGGCTCTCCCTCACCTTGTCCCTCCAGCCAGATTCTCAGTTTCCTGCACGTCCACACATCCCATGGTTTCCTGCTTCTACAGCTTTGCTCCTGCCCTGCCTGTTGACCTTATGCCCTCTCTACACACCCACCCCCACTTCATCATGGCCAAATTCTCCTTTCCCAACATCTAACTCAAATGCCACAGAATCTGGGAACAGGCACACGTCCCTGATCTTCCCTTCTTTATATTTCCTTGTTCCCCTTCTCCTTTGTATGTGACTCTTCTCCTTTACTTGACCATAAACTCCATGAAGATAGGATCTGCTTTTTAATCATCTTTGTGTCCCCCAAAGTACCTAATATAATCCCTTAAACTTCACAAGTACTGAAGTGATTACTAGCTGAACTAATGAACAGGTAAGGGAGTCTAGGTCCCCCACAGAATTTGTTTTTGTCACAGGAAAAAGAGTGGACTGTGGGACCTGTAGATGCCAAGGTACCCTGTCCTTGCCTCACTCACCACTCTTCCAGTGGGCTGTACCTTGGGTAACCAGGAGCCCTGCTCCAAAAAGAAATCTGAAGGGACCCCAGGTCAGGCAACTTCATTCTCCAAGCCTAGAAACAACCCAGCAGCCACCTACACATTCATCACACTGCTTTTTCAGTCTAGGCCTCGCCAGCAATGCCTTCTCGCTGTCCTAACAGAAACACTGTCCTCCGAGACCTCCTGGTCTCTGTCAGGCAGTTACCGGGAGCATCACTCCTGAGAGGAGGGAGAGAAAGGACAGAAAGGGAAAAAGCAAGCAGGGCCCCAATCTCCACCCATCTGCCCTTGCCCGAGAACCACCACCGCCTCGTGGGTCCTTCTTAAAGGGCAGCACTGGGCCTGAGCAGAGACACCACCCAAGAAGCTACCTCTCAGGCTCTGTTAGTGTTATTTTCTTATTACCTTAAAAGGACAAGACTCCAGTGTGTAGCTAACACAAGAATGCAAACCCCTCCTCCTCTCTCCAGTGGGAAGAAGTGACCTGAAGTCTCCCCTTTTGTGAATAACAAGAATCCATTACTCACGTGTGGCCGGTATTTTTTAGGTCACAAAGTACTTTTCTATTCATCATCTCCTTTGGGCCCCTTAACAGCCCTACAAGGTCTTTACAGTGGGAATCACTTTCTCCAGCCTACAGAAGAGAAAACCCATTTTCCAAGATGTTCAATCACTTACGTACGGTCAAATGACTAGTAGGTGCCATCTAGCTATCTCCTTCCTAAGAGAGTTTCTGGGGCTTTAGATTATTCCCTGGGGTGACATCTTTCATGAAGAAATGAAAGCCCTCACAGTAGGGAAGAACATGCAATAACAGGTCCGTTTCCAAATAGAAATCCTGAGGGAGCCCCTCACGGAAGTTCTGACATGCCACGGACAAAGGCTGAGTAGAGTCTAAATACGGGCCTTTCACTGTTTTCTTTGGCCTCCAGCTTATGGCTGCAGAAAGACTGCATCTCCAAACAAGAATGCCAAAATGGCAAACCGGGAAGACATCTGAAATGGGAGGCTTGCAGCATGACAGGAGACCTATACAGAGAGTGGCTGTGAGAAGAGCATTTGACTGTAAGGGAAGACGTCCTGGTGACCACATGGACACCATGTAAACCAGAGTGCTCTAATGATGCTAATGCTGCTAGTCCATGTCCCATTCTTCCGCCTGGAGAAAGAAGCTGGCCCTATCCCCTACCCTCTAGTAATCAAAGGCAAAACATTCCACACAGCCTCATTTTTACAAGGAAAGGGAATAAAGACTTAAAGAACAATACGGGTGCTAGCACTTTTCCCCGCAAACAGTGAACCTAAGAACATAAGCATTACTCCTTGGGTCAGGCCCAGAGTGAACCCATTCAGGCTGGAGTTTAACTCAAGAGTGGCTTCAATCTATCAAGCTGGGCTCCTGGGAGCTCCCCAGCCCACCACCGCTCATTTCTCTGACTCCCACAGAGTTTCCTAAGCCTTACTTTAAATGCAGCCCCTCCAGAAGTTGAATAAAATGTTCCAGGAGACTATCAGCATTGCCATTTAGCTGCAGTGCAATTAGGACAGGATATTGGCCAGGACAGAGCCTTATTAGTAGGTTTTTGTTGTTGTTTTTGTTTTGTCTTAAACAATGCTTCCACAGTGGCTCCTTTTTCATCATGGTCAAAACAAGAACAGTCATTCTCTTTGGCATAATTCCTCCAGCCCACCCGGCTGGCCACAGAGACATGTTCCCTGGGGACAGGCAGTGCCTCCAGGCAAGCAGCAGCCCATGCACTCCCAAGGGCTGATGGCCGTCTGGATGTTCAGCAGTTACTCGATGTCATAACATAGATGTGTTCCTTTCTCTTCGATGTTCCTTCTTCTTTCCTTGGCACTGTTCTTTCTCTCTCTACCCACCCCAACATGAAAACACTGTGTTCCTGATCAGATGAAGCGGCACATTGTATGGAGCAGAAGGCAAGCAGCCTTGAGGGAGGAGAGATCCAGTCATGTCCCAGATCTTTCCCACTCATCTCCCAGGACAATGACCACTGTTCACTCTTTAGCACTGGCTGGCTCCCCGGACACACAGATCTACCTGACAAGTGAAGGCTACACATGAGGTGGCACAGTTGCTGGTATCTGCAAACCAAAGGGAAAACTGCTGCAGACGTGGTGTCTGTCCCCATCCCACCCCAGAAGGCGGACTCTGCCAGGCTGCCATGTTGCCCTGCAAGCTGCGCTTCATTGCAACATGAATCAAACACTCCAGAAGACACGATCCTCAGTCACCTCCCCCTCTGCTTCTGTCCCCTTGGTGATTAGTGCCCAAGTAGTGAAGGGAAGCCCATGGCAACACAGTCTCAGGGTTGCCACTCAGGGGATGGGATGGATACTTGCCAGTGTCTTCTATATAGCCTGGTGTCCCCAGGAAAACAGATAGCATCTAAAACAAATATCACTTAGACACTGAAATTCAAGTCCACCTCTCCCAAGAGGCCTTTTCCAGCTAACCTCACACATTCTGTATCTCAGAGGTTCTCAAAGTTTAATGGGCAGCGAATCACCCTCGAGGGCTGGTTATCCATGCAGATAACAAGGCCTCACTCCCAGAGGCCTACATTTTTAACAAGCTCCCAGATGATTCAGAGACAGAGATATGCTTCTGTGTCTGTTCAGCACCAACTATCTTGAATTCTAGAGTGTACCCCATCTCCCCGTATACTAAGTCCAGCAGGGAGGAGGACTTGGTGTCCCCTTAGACTAGGCTCACCTGGGAGGTAGGGTGGAGTTCTCCTCCTCTCAAGGCCCCGTAGAGGGCTTCACATACAGGGATTGAGAAGCTGCCCTCCAGGAGGCTCACAAATCAGCCTCATTTCTCCACTAGCTCCAAAAAGTGTTCTTTCTGCCACAGTTGCACCTCACATCTGTACAATGGCTTTAAATGTCACCTCAAATATCAAGCCAGGCAGCAGGAGGGAAAGGTGGAAGCTAATTAGCCTGTCTTGCCCTGGCTTTTGTGTAGCTTTCATCCTGGCTCACCTCTGACCTCTGCTGAGACCTTTGACTCTCCCTCAGCTGAGGGAGGCCCAGCTCATGGAAAGCTTCACACAATCTTTCACTGCACTGGGCTCTAAACCACACTGGTAAGTGGGAGAAACTTTATCTCTCCTTTACCCCTTCCCTGAGGACTTCTAGTCTCCCCCCACCCCACATCAGTCAACAGAACCCCATGTTGCACTGAATCTCCAATACAGCTTGCTACCTCTCATGTAAGAGAGATTCCCCCTGCCCGCCCCGTCTGGGGCCACATTCCCTGTAGACTAAATCCCATGAAAAGTATTATGTTAACCTCATCCTTTCTGAAGTATTTATGATGAGAGCTTACTATTTAGGCTCTTGGGAAATATTCACATTTTGGCAAAAGATAAAACCTAGGTGAAAGGAAGGCCATAGGGAAGCCCAGGACTTTGGTAGGCAGTAGTAGGGGGCAGATACCTGGGGTGGAGGAGCAGTCCCTGGCTCACCTAAGTTTTCTAGGGCATCTCCCTGAAAGACTCCTGATAAAGGCATTGACAGGGGCTGGTGCTTCTTCCCCCCCTAACCTCCCATTTCCTACTCAACATGACCACCTGGGTGGCTGACAGACTTAAATTATAGGTGCTACCAAAGCACCTAAATTACAAAGGAGTTCTTGAAGAAAAAGAAAAACCCAGTAAGACCACCTGGGAACCTGGCCCAACAGCGTTCCCTCCTAGCTCCTACACTGCCTCACAGCCAGTGACCTAGCTCCTCCATTTCATTTCCATTAGGGGCAGTTTCTTCACCCACCAGAGAAGTCAGAGTTACTTGATGACCTACAGGCACTCCCCAGGAGGTGTAGTTTCTATTAAATGTTCCTCACATCTCTCAACCCCTGAGCTCACCACAGAGAATCAGGAAAAAGAACCTTGCCTCACCACAGCTGAATTTTCAGACCTCAACCCCAACCAGGTGGAGCCCTTCTGGGAAGACTCTCTCCCTCTCTCTCCATCCCATGGCCACCTCCATCCCTGTCGAAAACATTTCCAAATAGCCCCACTCCACACATCTGCCAATAAAATCAGACACCATACTATGCGGACTGGGGTTGATAATACCATGTTATAAATGTGAAATTCAATAGGATCAAAAAAGCCCACTGTATCATGAAACAAATGCTAATTTTTTTTTTTTTTTAAATGAGATAGAATCTCACTACATGGCCCTCAGTAGAGAGCTATGGCGTCACTGCTCACAGCAACCTCAAACTCTTGGGCTTAAGCGATTCTCTTGCCTGAGCCTCCTAGGCAGTTGGAACTCCAGGTGTCCACCACAATGCCCAGCTATTTTTGTTGTTGTTGTTGCAGTTGTCATTGTTGTTTAGCAGGCCCGCGCCGGGTTTGAACCCAGGCTGGCACTGTAACCACTGTGCTACAGGTGCCGAGCCAGAAATGCTAAATTTTGGTTAGCATATATCTAGAGCTAAACATTTTTTTTCCGTATGCTCTTGAGTTTTGTTTTGTTTTGTTTTGTTTTTCCTTTTTTGGAAAATTTATAATCTGTGTGTCCCATAGGGCAACCTACTATTGAATCAGCATATCTGACTCACCTAAATGCACTGATTCTCCACACACATACACACTGCAAGCTGAATGACAAAACTACCTACACACAAGCCCATCTGAATTCTCTCTCCCTTGGCTCTGATATTAAAAAACAAAAAACTCAGTTGCAAAGATTACTTTGCAATGAAGTGAATTCTGCTTATAGTTTTTAAAAATAATTGATTCCCATAAATTCTATAAGTCTCTTTATTGTTTATACTGTTAACTTGCAAACCTTCAGGGTACTGGGAAAGGGCTGAGGCTTTGGAATCAGACCAACCTTATTCAATTCTAATTTTTTTTTTTTTTTTTTTTAGCTGACTGAATAACTTAGGGCAAATCATTTACTTTCTCTGAATCTCAGTTTCTTTATCATTTGGATGAAGATAAACTTATCCTGTAAAACTTGAACAACTTTTATGAGGAAAAAAATAGAATAACATATATAAAATACAAAGCGCTACACCTAATACATAGTGTGTGCTTAATAAAGGTTAGTGCATTCCCCCACATTGAAAAAGTTCAGGTCAGGTTCAAATTCTCAATTTCTGAGACCTAAGTGGACAAATAAACCAGTGTCATCACTGCCACTGGAGACAGACAAGTGGCCCTTATGAAGTCCTCGGTTATGGGCAAGTCACCACCTCAAGTCTCCCATTTTTCTCTATCTGCCTTCAGGAGGGGGAAGTTTCTTTGATCTTACTTTTCCTCTAATTCCTGAGACAATCTTCTCCCACCCAGGGAAATAAAAATGGCCAACAGCCCCAACTCATCTGCCTCTTCCTTCTGCCCTAACATGGGATGAAAGATTCTCAATTGTGAAAACTCCTTGTGAGGGCGGCACCTGTGGCTCAAAGGAGTAGGGCGCCAACCCCATATGCTGGAGGTGGCGGATTCAAACCCAGCCCCAGCCAAAAACTGCAAAAAAAAACAAACCTCCTTGTGATACATGTGGATGCCACTGAGCACTAGGAAAATGTGAAACTATGAAGTTCCTGACAGAGTAGCCATGTAATGAACAGCAATGATGTGCCATCCCTCTAAGTCTGTCAATCCTGGCCTCACCTCATACACTCAGAAAAGCCTAATTAAAGATATCCACGGGGAACAAAAACTATAAAACTTCAGGAAGAAAAATTTTAAGGCAGAATGGTTTTCCCAGTCATGACACAAAACTCTCTATATTGGCTTATATACACATTTGTTTTTAATTTGGGGGAGGATTTACAAATCATCTGCAGAGAATAGGAAGGCTAGACAACAGTAGTGGAAGGACTACTTTTCACTGTACATCTTCTTACACATTTTTAATTTTGGCCCTTAGACTCTATGTCCTAAATCTATAAAGGATGTTTTAAAGTAACAGAATCAAGAATAAATACAACCATTCTTGGGATCTAGCTGCCATGCTGTGAGAGGCCTAACCTACAAGGAAAGGCCGCATGGAAAAAACCAAGGGTGTCAGTCAAGACCCCTGCTGTCCCCCACCCAGCACTAACTGCGGACCACATGACGAAGGCCACTCTGGAGTTTCCAGCCCTCCTACACATCACGCAGACACCACATGATGCAGAAGAAATGCCTGGCTGGCCCTCAGAATCATGAGAAATGGTAAATTGATAAAATGATAACTCTTAGTGTTCTAAGCCACTAAGATCTGGGGAGATTTGTGCTAGTATAATAGATAACGAAACAGGGAGCCGCTGGCACATGCAGAGCAAGAATAAAGCCACCAGATTAGATGCCATCACTAAGGAAGCATTGAAAAGGATTGCGCTTCATTTGATCTAAAAGGCAAAAATCAAGGCTAGTCTCAGTACCACATCTATGTATCTACCTATGTTGGGATTAGAATTCTAAAGACAGGGTTGTCACAGAGGGTGTCTGATTAACATGCTTGCTTATATTTCAAAAAGTCAGACTTTTCTGACAGGAAGTAAATATGTCTCATTTGGCTGCATGCTTTCACAATGAGATACGCCTTTTCCAATTCATGTAAATCTGCAGCTCCAAGATCTTGAAGAAAATATATTTAAAGCCTCTATACAATATGCAACATGCTAGGAAATATATTATTCGCAACTAAGTAAGTCCATAGCAAAAAAAAAAAAAAAAGTTAAATGTCAATTTAAATGAGTAAAGGGGTATACCGTTTTCAATATTCTTTTAGGGCATGCAGAAGCAAAAAAGTCTGAAGCCCACTAAACTAAGGTATGCCCCCATGGAGTTCTATGCAACGTTAAGAATGAAGATGTTTTCTGGGAATTAACATGAAAAGATCTTCAAGACATTGTTGGGTTAAAAATGCAAGGCATTGAATAATATAGTAAGTATTCATCTGCTTTTGATAAGAAAGGAGTAAGGTAAATGTGGATTCAGATGTGCTTAGACACATATTTGCAAAAAGAAACATGAGAAGGATTCACAAGAAACAAATATTGATGGATGGTTAGAGGAAAGGTGTTTGGTAGATAGGCATGGGTGTGACTGCATTATATTTTAGCTTCTCACAGAATAAAAGAATAAATAAAATTGTAAAATCTTAATATTAAAAGATAATCTAGGAGACAAATATTTGCCATGTTTGCAACAATATAACGTACAAAGGGTTTACAAAGAGCTCCTAAAAACCATTAAGAAATGGTTTTTATGGTTAATGGTTAATGGGCTCAGTGCCTATAGTTCAGCAGCTAGGGCACCAGCCACTTACACTGGAGCAGGCACGTTTGAAGACAGCCCAGCCTGCCAAACAACAATGACAACTACATCAACAAAAATAGCCAGGCATTGTGGTGGGCACCTGTACTCCCAGCTACTTGGGAGGCTGAGGCAAGAGAATCACTTAAGCCCAACAGTTTGAGGTTGCTGTGAGCTGTGATGCCACAGCACTCTACCCAGGGTGACAGTTTGAGATTCTCTCAAAAAAAAAAGAAAGAAAGAAAAAGAAAAACAGTTAATGACCTGGTATTAAAAATAAGATTATGAGCTCAACTCCTGTAGCTTAGTGGTTAGGGTGCTGGCCATATACTCCGGGGCTGGTAGGTTCAAACCCAGCCTGGGCGGGCTGAACAACAATGACAACTACAACAAAAAAATAGCCAGGCATTGTGGTGGGCACCTGTAGTCCCAGCTACTTGGGAGGCTGAGGCAAGAGAATCACTTAAGCCCAAGAGTTTGAGGTTGGTGCGAACTGTGATGGCACCACACTCTACCAAAGGCAACATAGTGAGACTGTCTCACAAAATAAATAAATAAATAAATAAATAAATAAATATTTAAATAAGATTATGACTAAGCAATTCACAAGTGAAAAGTATAAATGACTGACAAAAAGTAAAAAGATGTTGGCCTTTACTAATAATCAGGGAAAATGCAAATTAAAGCAATAACAGCATGCCCCATTTTCCCTTTAAGTTTGGGTGAGGGAGGGACCCTAGTTATAGCAAGGACCCTAGGGAAGAACCCTCCCCAGACACCTGTTTCAGGAGCTGACAGATGATGTGCTGTCGCTCTGTCCGGAGAAAGTGCTATTCGTCCCCCACTATGCTCCACACCCCTACTTGCCACGAGAGTCTGAGGGCCCTCCATGAATCTAAGAAGTGTGCAAGAAAACCCTCACCTCTTCTCGGAGTTTTCATGTACTGGCCATTTGGACACCTTATTGGACTTCCCTTAGCAATGGCAACTGTGGTTCATCTCAAGTTCCAGTTCTAACCAAGAGCTAGTGACTGTCCAGAGCTTTGTGTTAACGACTCTGAGGCCACATGCAGAGTAGATGGGGAGAGAGTGGTCCCTCAATTAGTGACCTCTGCCAAAGACAAGGTGGGGAGAACCCCATACATGAGGCCTTTCAAGCTGGCCACCCCTGCCTTTGTACAATGGGCTCTGGCTTTGCAATACTCGTGCTTTAAAAGCTGCCATCTTACTTAGAGTGGTATGCTTTGGGTGGAGAGAGTGGAAGGTGGTGGGAGGTGGCACAGCGTAAAGCCAGATGAAAGCTAGCTGTGACTCTGTCACAACACAGTGTGGCTGTCAGAATACACTGTGAAGATATGGAGAGTCTGAGAAAGGGGCAGGGGAAGGGGCCCTTCACAGGTGGAGATGAGGCTGCAAGTAGCTGCAGATGGAAGACTGCACATCTGGGTGCAGTGCTGGTCTGAGGTAAGCCCTAAGCCTGGCTTCCATCTGTCATGTCTTACTGAGTTCTTTATTTTGAAGACTTAGCGACTGTGCCCACGTAAGAACATGCCTTCACACTTTTGAAACCTCTAAGTGCCCTGTTAATTGAGAATTCCCTCATCTTCCCTATCATGATGACCAAAAACAGAAAAAACTCCAAAGCCAAAAAAAATCCCAGAACTTCACGTGTTGTAACTAAAAACACTCAATAAACAAAGCCAGTCCCTAGGCTCCCTTGGGGAGTAATTGTCTAAGTCTGCTTCTTTTCTTTAAGCTGATGAGAGAGAGAAAGAGAGAGATGCTATGACTATGTGGAGCTCATCTTGAAAGCATTAATTTTTCCAAACACTGATGTGCAGCTCGTGTGCTTTTCCCGAGCGAGCAGCAGCAGGCTGTGAGGAGGCTGCTGAGGACACCCCTCTGTGCTGGATCTGCCTGTGGCAGCCATAGGGGTTCAGAGGAAGTGGTCATGGTGAGCCTTGGGGGAGGGATGGAAACTTGAAAGGCAGGGGCCAAGGGCCAGCCACCATGACCTGCCACGGGGGGAGCTGCACAAGACTAGGGGTAGAAGTGCCATTTCCAAACTGGGAAGATAGGAAACAGAACCAAAACCATCGCCCCCTTTCAGGCCCGTTCCCTAGGGTAGCAGTCAACCAATCTATCCTCCTTCCTCACCCCATCCCTGACAACCACTCTCAGTGGCTGAGTATCAGGAGAAGTTGGCCAGTTTCTGGGCAGCAGTCTTTAAACAATATTTCCTTCTCCTCCTCCCAATTTAGGGATCATGCAACTTGGTCATCCACAATTAAACCGTTGTTTATTGCCCCAAGCCCATTCTCACTAAGATGTCAGGGGCACCCTCTCTGCAGTCTGCTCACACGGGACCAGACACAATAAAATCATCCACTGAAGCAAGGAAAATTCTCATCATCTGCCTGACAAAGTCAGACTCAACAATTAGGATGTACCAGATGCTCTTTCAGTCTTTTTAGTAATTGATGCTTAACAGATGTACATGGTTCATGGTACATGTGATAATTTAATACATTCATATAATTTGTAAAGATAAAATCAGCGTACTTGGGATATCCATCACCTCAAATACTTGTCTTAACTAGACATTCTGCAAGTGGCTTGCTACTATCAGGCCCCATGAATACCCAGCAGCATCCTAGGGTTCCCACTGGGAATTAGTTCTACACACACAGCCCACCAACACCCTGAGCCAGCTGCCTTCACATGACACTTGTTAGTTGTGTGAGATTATCTGACCTTTTCATGCCTCCATTTTTTGTAAAATAAAGATAATAATAATATGTAAATAACTTAATAAATGTAAATGGCTTAAAATAATACCTAACACATTAAGTATTAAATTTGTGTTTAGTATTATGATTATCATTATTATTATTATTTTGTGGTCAGCCTTCACTTTTCCAAACTAAGCTACTTCTTCCCTTTGGAACACTGCATATGCTCTTTCTAAGCTTTGGGACATTGTTTCCCACCTTGCCTTCATCCATTTGTACTAATTCTTCTGCTCTCCAGGATGCCTTCCCTGGCTAACTCTGCTGGACTGGGCATCTTTGCATCATTCCCTATACTTCCTCAATACCATATTATATCCCACTTGTCTATATGTCTGTCTCTTCTACAGATCCTGCTTATTGCTGTATGCCTTGTGCCAAAGGCAGAGAAGTCACTCAATAAATATACGCTGAATGAATACATGAATGGAGAATGAAGGGGAGCTTTTATTCATTCAACAAGCACTTACTAGGTAACTACTCTGTGTCCTACCCTCTACTATTTCTGAAAATGCATGAAGGAACAGAACACCCAGCCTCCTGGCTGAGAGCTCACAGTCTCATACGCAGAGCTTCCACCTTGTAGCAGTAATGCAAGGAAAAACAGGGGCTGGATGCAGCCCTGCCCAAGGCAGGAGGTCAACCAGGTACCAGAAGGAAGAAGTAGCTCCCCAAGGGGGATATAAGTTTACCTAGGGTGGATGTGTTTTACTTGAAACAAGTAACTGAAGCCTTGATTCTGTTTATTATCCCTGCATATGAACATTAAACATAGCTTTGCAACTACCAAAAACAATACATGGGGTCTTCTAAGAGTGGTTTATTTACCAAATTGTCAATCTAACATTTTCAAGAGAAATACTGATCAGTTCATTGCATTCATGCAGTCTGCAGATGGTCTTCACCAGATTGTGAACTCCTAAGAACAGAAATCATCATTCGTGCATCTTTAAACCCCACTGTACTCCTTCCTTCCATCAACAAGTGCCTAACATAGTGCCTTGCTCAGAGTAAGAGGACAATGCAGAATGCAAAAGGGGGACAATTCACTCATTTTGTGTCACTTCTTCCCTCCTACATTCTTCGCTATGATTTTTAGGTTTCTTGTTTATTTGTTTAAGGAAAAAGAAAAAAAAAAAAAAAAGAAAACACATCAGGAGTTAAAGGAGTATTTACCATTTCTTCTACTTTTCTGAAGCAGAACTGGCACCCTCCCTACCCCACTCCCCAAACTCTTAGATTTTAGAGAAGATCTATTTGGCTATATCTTTGCTAGAAGCCTTTGATTAGCTCAGACTCATTGAAGGAAAAAAAAGGAAACAGCATATCTACTTATAGTAAGAAAAAGCCAAGCAACTTTTCCCTTGGAGATTACATCAAAAATACTTGAGGTTATGTTTTCCATCTTGGTTGCCCCAGAAACGAGGGAACACGGGCTCTTTCCTCCAAGAAGGGCAGTGGTGCTGTCAAACCCGAGTCCAAAAAGCAGGAAACTCCAGAGCAGGCAGCCCTACCATCCACCCCAGGGCATCCAGAACGCAAGTGCCACTGTCACTATCATTTTGAGGGTCATCTGTGGTGTGTTCTACAACAAATAGCCAGATTAAAGTGAGTTAGAAATTTCATGACCATCATTTACATTCTTCTTATAAACAATGCAAAGTAATTCAGTAAGGCGTATGATAGAAAAATATCCTTTTTTTTTTTTTTATTAAAGCATAGCTGTGTACATTAATGCAATTGTGGGGTACAATGTGCTGGTTTTTATATATAATTTGAAATATTTTCATCAAACTGGTTAACATAGCCTTCATGGGCATTTTCTTAGTTATTGTGTTAAGACATTAATAAAAAACCTTAAATAGCCAAGACATTACTCAGAAATAAAAACAAAGCAGGAGGAATCACGCTACCAGACCTCAGACTATACTATAAATCAATAGTGATCAAAACAGCATGGTACTGGCACAAAAACAGAGAAGTCAATGTATGGAACAGAATAGAGAACCAAAAGATGAACCCAGCTACTTACCGTTATTTGATTTTCAACAAGCCAATTAAAATATTCAATGGGGAAAAGATTCCCTATTTAACAAATGGTGCTGGGTGAACTGGCTGGCAACCTGTAGAAAACTGAAATTGGACCCACACCTTTCACTATTAACTAAGATAGACGTTCAATGGATTAAAGATTTAAACTGAAGACATGAAACTATAAAAATACTAGAAGAAAGTACAGGGAAAACAGTTGAAGAAATCAGCCTGGGCAAATATTTTATGAGGAGGACCCCCCAGCAATTGAAGCAACACCAAAAATACATTACTGGGACCTCATCAAACTAAAAAGCTTCTGCACAGCCAAGAACACAGTAAGTAAAGCAAGCAGACAGCCCTCAGAATGGGAGAAGATATTTTCAGGTTATGTCTCCGACAAAGGTTTAATAACCAGAATCCACAGAGAACTCAAACATATTGGCAAGAAAAGAACAAGTGATCCCATCTCCGGGTGGGCAAGGGACTTGAAGAAAAATATCCTTTTATCAAGTTTACAGAGACA
>CAUYPK010006474.1:0-17302 GCA_963574355.1 Loris lydekkerianus
TGCCATGTGCCTGAGGCCTTGTGCAACTTCCCAAGCCTGACTAGAAGTAGATCCATCGAGCTACTTCTGCATAGCAATGACTCAGCAAGGCCCGGCCTGAAACTGCCTCTACCTAGATACAGCCAATGTGGTACCATGCCATCGGCCCAACCCTGTCACGCACCTCATCCCCCACCTTCTTTCCCCGCCCCTTCCCCACGCTCTATATAAGTGGCTACTTGACGCAATAAAGTTGAGTTCCTGCTTAAAAAAAAAAAAAAAAAAGAGTACATAGTTAGGCTTGGCGCCTGTGGTTCAAGCAGCTAAGGTGCCAGCCACATACACCTGAACTGGCGGGTTTGAATCCAGCCCGCCAAACAACAATGACAGCTGCAAGCAAAAAAATAGCTGGGTGTTGTGGCAGGTTCCTGTAATCCCAGCTACTTGGGAGATGGAGGCAAGAGAATTGCTTGACCCCAGGAATTGGAGGTTGCTGTGAACTGTGATGCCACGGCACTCTACCCAGGGTGATAGCTTGAGGCTCTGTCTCAAAAAAACAAACAAACAAACAAAAAAACAAACCCAAAACAAAACAAAACAAACAAACAAAAAATATATAATAAATGAATAAATTATTTTAAAAAAGAAAAAAAAATTTGCATTATGAATTCACAAGTTTTTTTTAAAGGACATTATATCTAATGACCTCAGGTATCAGACAGAAAAAGAATTTATCCCCCCAAATGCAAGATAATTTTCTTCTCAATGATGGTATTATTTTTCTCATTGTTTTGTGGCAATAGCATAATGACAACAAAAATGAATGACCCTTGAGTACATTTTCCCATTAACTTTTTATTTGTATATATTCACGGGTACAAGTGCAATTTGGTTCTATTGATATATTATATTGTGGTGAAGTCAGGGCCCTCAGTGCATAAAAATCACTGGAGCACCCACATTTTACCCACCAAACAACCTCCCATTACTCACCACCTACTACTCCCCAACCCCTTTGAGTCTACTGTCCATTATTCCACACTTTGCTTCCACCTGTACAAATTATTTAGCTCCCACTTAGTAAGTGAGAGCATGAGGTATCTGTCTTTCTGTGTTTGAGTCACTTCACTTAAGATAATTTCATCTACGTTGCTATAAAAGACATGATTTTATTCTTTTTTACAGCTGCAGAGTATTCTATTGGGTATATATATATGCCACATTTTCTTTATCCAATATTCTTTGACTACATTAATAAGCAAAATCATTGGTTTCAATCATTGCAGTCAATTCACATTTATGGTTTCTTAAACAATCTATGGAATCTATAAACTTGCTCTGTATACCAGGTCTGACAATTAAGTTCCCGAACTTGCCCCCATGTGCATGCCTTTGCAGCTCTGTACAAACAGCCCAGTAAGGTTTCATAACATTGGTATATCGGTGTCTCAGAGCTATGTTCATGGTGATGTGTGGCAGTGTGGAAGTGACTTGCCGAGTAGTGTTCCTTGTTGTCATTGCATGTTTTTGTGTGCCCTCATGAAAATGTTGGAGCTTAAATTAGAGCAACAAACATTAAATTTCTGGTTAAATTAGGCAAGAGCAGAAGTGAAATCAGGGACTTGTTAGTCCAAGTTTATGGGGATAATTACAGGAGGAAAACAGTGCACAAGTGGTTTAAAAGTTTTTCTGAAGGAAGAGAAAGTATCACTGATGAAGAGAGATCCGTGCATTCAATAACAAGGAGAACTCACAAAGACATTGCAAAACTTAATCAAAGTGTGTACCAATAGGACCCTGGAACAAAGCTTCGAAGTGCACAATGGAAGTCAGCCAATTCTTTACCAAAAAAAAATCTGTTAGTCCAAATCAAGAATCAAAATGATGTTGCTAATGTTTTTTGATATCAAAAGGATTGTTCGTTACTAATTTGTACCAACTGCACAAACAGTTATCAAGTCTATTATTTGAAAATGCTGAAAAGGCTGTGTGACTAAGTTAGATAAAATTGACCTGAACTTTTTGCCAACTACTCATGGCTATTGTGTCACAACAATGCACCAACTCATACGCACCGTCTATGAGGGATTTATTAGCCAGTAAGCCTATAACTGCACTGGAACATCCTCCCTACTCACCTGACCTGGCTTCCAATGACTTTTTTCTTTACCCAAAGATAAAAGAAATATTAAAAGGAAGATATTTTGATGACATTCAGGACATCAAGGGTAATATGATGACTGCTTTGATGGCCATTCGGAAAAAGAATTCCAAAATTGCTTTGCAGGGAAGACTAGGTGCTGGCATCAGTGCAGAGCTTCCCAAGGGGAGTACTTTGAAGGTGACCATAGTGATGTTC
The DNA here is from genome assembly GCA_963574355.1 of Loris lydekkerianus. NCBI lineage: Eukaryota > Metazoa > Chordata > Mammalia > Primates > Lorisidae > Loris > Loris lydekkerianus. Next base: position 2,339 of record CAUYPK010006474.1, read on the forward strand.
AATAATGAGGTAATAGCCCTTTTTCTAGGATGGTTTGTCATACCTCATGCTTTGTGATCTTTATCATTTGCTATCGTTCTTCTAAGACAAATACTATGATAAAGACATGTAGAGTTCATGTTTGAAAGATACTTTCACACTATCACAGAGAGTAATGAGCCTTCTGTTCTTCCTTATCTCTTACCTGCCTTTAATTTTATCCCTTTTTCTCTCTCTTTTCTTTTCTCCTCCTTCCCTCCATTACTCCCTCCCTTTCTTTTCTTTCCCTCTCACTGTATCATGTTTTCCCTTCTTCCTTTTTCTGAAAGGAAAAAGTCTCAAACAAAGCAGAGTGTGCTGTGATGGTGGCCCTGGCAGGAGCATCCCTACCCTCTTATCAGTGTCCCTTGGGGAGGAGCCCAGGTCCTTCTAGACCTGTGAATCTGAGTCTGGGCAAGGGCTCAGTTACTAAAGACAGGAGCTCCTGAGGCAAAGGGCATTCCTGGGGTTAGGGCTAAGGCAGCCGTTCCCTGAATGGTCTGAGCCTGGTGGTGACCTCACAGTTTCAGAGAGAAACTGGGAGGAACTGTGCTGTCAACAACAGGAAGTTGGTGAAAAATGAAAGAAGCCCTTGGGGAATGAAATGAAGAGCAGATGGCTTTAATTGTTAGCCTTGCTGTGACAACTGACAAGAGAAATTCTGCTCTCTTGACATTTAAAAGATACCAGAAATACCAGAGACCACATTCCATAGCTTCTTGAAGGTTTCCATGTCAGGGAGTTCAAACTCCTCTCTATTTTCATTATTGAACAGTCCATAAAAACTGCAGGTGATAAGATCCCCAACGGTCTAGCCCTCAAATAGTTTGATAAGTCACTGAAGTGCACATAATAAAGGGAGTGGGAAGTCATTTGGGAAAGAGGCTCCCTGGCCGGGAAGTTCCGAGTGAATTATATGCTGCCTCAAGAAAAACAAATCATAGCTGAGATGAAAAACGAGATGTCTCTATAGAAGCTTAATGAATCTTTTCATTTCCTATCTCGAAATCCAATTTAAAGTTTTATATGTTATATTGTGGAATAGTCCTTCATCTAAGAAGTAAAAAGACTTCCACAGAACCTTTGAAGAAATGAGGTAAAAGAAAAGTTAATATCAACTCAGAGATGTGCTGCCTTATTTGGGCAGTCAACTCAAATGTAGGAATTAGAACACTCTGGTAGAGAAGACAGCAAATGTAGATTTCAGGGAGGGAGCATCTTAGGGAATAGGACAGAAAAAAATAAAATAAAATAAAAAACCTGACTGCTAAGAGGCACAAAGTCTTTATTATATTAACACGTGACCATTGGATTGAATGTTCCTCTCACACTTTAAGTATTAATAAATCTCTTTCTTCCTTGAGATATGATAGAGAAACATTTCATCTTTACTGAAAACTTATTTAAGAAATATTAAAGTAAGACTTAAAGGTAGAAGATGAGTTGTTATTTTTTAATAAGTTCCTATGGCACCTTTATAATAATTACAACTCAATTTTTGAATTTTTAAGTGAAACTTTTGTATAAAACTCTCTCAGCCCCCTTACCCTGAGTGGGATAACTAAACATGTTCTGCACTGGCTCCCAGGACTCCCCAGCAGGACTGAGCTCCAGTTACTCCTATTGATACCTTGCTTGAAAAAAATTCTTCCTTGACTTCTCTCTCTTCACCGATTCAGTTCTCTATTCCCCTATTTGTGTTTATTTGCCTCTTTTACTTGCACTGGAATCCTTGTCTTAGGTCACCTTCTAGAAGAATCCAACCTGAAATGTCTTTCCCTAACATACACATCCATTCCATACAGGGCTCGTGTATTGTAATTCTTATCACACTCTGTTTTAATCATTTATTTGTTCTCACTTTTTTATTGCACAAAGTGCCTTACGAAGTTAAGAATTGCAAGTTAACTTTCCATATTTGGATCCAAACAGTGGTTGGGATACAGATGGTACTTATAAATGTTGTTGAATGAGGGAACATTTCCTCCATCTCTGTTGCCTTTTTGATCTGATCTGTCACATGTTCTAGCATTTCTTCCTTCTTTTCTCCTGGACAGCTTTCCAGTCCCTTCACTAGCACCCTGGCAGAGGCCCTTTTCATTTGCAAATAAGCTACTGCAATGGTTTCCTGGTCTCTCCTAGACTCCAATTTCAGGTCTCACTATAGGACCACTATCCTTCCCAAAATGCTAGTTTCATTTTATCTCACTTTTCCTTGTATTTAGTAGCTTCAACCAGCTTTCTATCTAAGTCTAGCATTTTGTTGAAGTTCTTATCTACAGTGTTTTCTCTCTTTCGATGAAAGTTCCATATCAGAGATGGAGTATGTCATAATCATTGAGAGCAGAGGCCTTGCTTCCCATTTGCTTGTTTAAATCCTAGGTCTATCCTGTGTTGAAATGGATGGTGGCACTCAAATGATGGCCCGGGAACATGTGAATGTTACTTTATATGGTAAAGGTGTTCCAGAAGTAATTACATTAAGGATGTTGAAATGAAGAGGTTATTTTGATTACTCAAGTGAGCTTTTTTATGGATAGAATTGGGTCCCCCCTCTCCCAATTCATACATTTAAAAACTATCCCTAGTACATCAGAACATAACTATATTTGGATATAGGGCCTTTAAAGGGATAATCAAGTTAAAATGAGGCTGTTGGGTTGGAACCTAATTTAGCAATCTAACAAGAGTCTTTATAAGAAAAGGAGATTAATATCTAGAAAGAAAAACCAGGTGTGTTCTCACACAGAGGAAATATCATATGAGGAAATAGCAAAAAGGCAGCCTTTGATAAGCCAAGAGGAGAGGCCTTGGAAGAAACCAAACTTGCTCACATCTTGATCTTGTACTTCACCTTCTAGAACTGGAGAAAGTAAAGTTGCAGTGTTTAAACCACCCTGTTTGTGGTACTTTGTTATAGCTACTCCAGCAAACTAACACAGGCTATCATAAGTCAAATAGAAAGATACAGAAGAAAACTAGGCAAATACACAGAGGAGAAGTTAAGGTCAAGATGGAGCAGTTAAGAAACTTGATGACTTTGGCCTTAAGGATTAGAGTGATGTGTCCACAGCCAAGAAGTTTTAGTAACCACCCAAAAATGGAAGAGGCAAGAAACAGATTCTCCCACGAAACCTCTGGGAATAGTGTGGCACTGCTCCCCCTTTGATTTTGCCCCACTGATACTGATTTCAGAATGTGGGCCTCCCATAATGCAAGACAATACATTTCTGTTGTTATAATCCACCAAATTTGTATTAACTTGTTATAACAGCCACAAGAAATTAATCTATAATCCTTACTAGATGTAATCTTAGACAACTTTATTAGCTTTTCTAAGCCTCAGTTTTCCCATCTATAAAATGTTTCCTTGTCTCAGATGATGATCTGAAGATTGGATGACTCAATATTTGCAAAGTGCTTGGCAGTTTGTCTGGCACAACCTGAACACTCAGTAAAAGTTACTTTTATTTCCATTTCATTCTCTATTTCAAAGAAGATCAAAACTTCTACATATGCTTCAATACTATGTGAGATTTATTAGTGTCATATATATTATAATTAAAATGCCAATTATTACTGTGCATTGTCTATTTGTAAACCTAGTGCTGTGGTCTGAACGTATTACCCAAAATCCATATGTTTAAACTTAATCACAATGTAAAAGTATAAAGAGGCAAAATAAATATTTTATTTATGAAATACTACAGGATGGAGGAATAAGGAATAAGGAAGATCAGGTACCTTTGTAAATTATTCTCATTTTCTGATTAGTTGACTGTGTCTACTACCGAAGGGGAGATTCAGGGCATTAGGGTCATTTGAGCCCAGTACATAGCAACTCTCACATTCAGTCTTGAATGAAAACATGAACAATGCTCTTAAGACTCTCTGGGGTAAGGGTGCATGCTGTACCTTCTCAGACCCTGGTCAAAGAATATCCATGCCAAATGAAGTTGCCTCAGAAGGATTTTAACCTAATTCATGCTTTCTTATTTATTGTTTGGTGGGAATTACTCTATGCAAACTTCAAAAGCAATAATTTTGAACAAAAAGAAGTGGAGGATCCCAGCTCTGATATAGAAACACTATGCCCTGGCATTCCTGAAGTTTAATGTTGGTGACTATCAGGAAAGCAAATATTTCATGCAACGGTAAGCCTTCTAATTGCGTTTGTGTTGAATGCCTGCCAGAACCACGTGTAGAGGGTTCCATAGGCATATTTCTGATCTCACTCTCCCATTTGAGGCCATTTCAAAAGTGCCTGTGGGTAGAAGGAGAGCGAAGAAAAGTCAAAAGCACAGGGGGAAAGGCAAGGGGTAGAAGGAAAGGAGGCAAGAAAAGGCACAAGTGAAACCCTCTTGGGAAGGGAAGCTGTGTTTCATTTGAGTTGCTTGGTTTGGATGGAAGCCTGTAGGAGATTGAATAACAAGAGAAAACACACTGCTGCCCTCTCTTCTCATTTTCTCTCAACATATGTAGAACTACATTAGTAAAACCCACAATAAAACTCTTGGGAAACTGAGAGTTAAATACTGTATGTAATTAGTTATAATTTGTGCCTAAAATGAATTAAGAAAGCCAAGCAATGCCACCTCTGGAAATTGTAATGCTAAATTGCTTTTAATCTGTTAGCTAATAATATAAATTAGTTATCTGTGGATAATTTTTCTTCCTATTATATTAAACAAGTATTTGTAAAAATATATTTTCATAAAAAGAAAAATATTATAAGAATATTATTCATGTGTCTTTCAAGTGACCATTACTATAAGATAATAACAACATAATGCACCCATTGAGAAAAATACTTTAATACACATAGTAAGTTTTAAATGAGGCCTTAAGACTTGCTTAATAATTGGCTTATGTGAATTTGGACACGGTTATTTGCTAAGCTTCATATTTCTGATTGGCAGAGTGAGAATTAAAACAATACTTGTTTCTCAAAGTTCTTGTATTAATTGGATTTGACAGAGTATGGGCACACAGTAAGTACACAATAAATAAATATTAACATTATCTCTATCTTTGAAAAATTTCAACCTGATTAGGAAAAAATTCAAAAGTAAAGACACACAGCAGATATTGCAGATTTAATTATTCGTCTAATTTTTTTTGCAGGTTTGATGGACAAGCAACATGATTTTGAGGTAGTTTTCCATTCATTCATTCAATAGATTCATTCAATATTTATTGAGCAACTGTTAGATGCCAGTCTTTGTCCTAGGTGCTAGAATTCCAGCAAGAGAAAAGATGGGAGCATCTTCATTTCTATAGAGTTGAAGCATGGAAAATAACTCAGTAAAAACAAAATGAACATGATAATACACATACCAAATGGTATGATAAGTGAAAAGAAGGCAAAGCAGGATAAGGAAATAACTGGGAGAGGTAGGTATGTAATATTTCAGGGTTAGGTAGATTTAGTAAAGAACAGGTATACAGGATGCCAAGCTAAATTTGATTTTCACATAAATAACAATTTTTTCCTTGAAGTATGGCTCAAATATTGTTTGTAACAAATTATACTAAAAATCCTTCATTATTTATATAAAATTCAAATTTATCTGGGCATCCTATATCTTATCTGGCAACCCTAGACAAGGGTTAAGAACTGAAGATGAGCTACTTTAACAGTGATATGCCTTGTAGCCTGTTTTCAGTGATAGGGGCTTGGCAGGTACTCATCAGCTCTCATCATTTCCTCTTACTTGCCTTTAAGGCAACTCATGCTTTGCCATAGTCACACAAGTCCAAATCTATTTGTCATTATGCCATTGGGACTATTCCAGATGTCAGTATATGCGGTCCGTCTGTGGCTTCTCCAGCATTTAGTGCTGAGAGACTATGGGGTCCAGCACTCATTGGAGTAACATACTGAAGAGTTGACTGTAGGGAGAGGACCAGAGCCCAGGATTCAACCTCAGGCTCATATTCTGTACATTTTATCATAAGGTGCTTTAATCTTGAGCCAAAGAAACACTTAAATATACCTTTAAACGTCTACTACAAGCAGCCGTGGCTTCAATACATGCTACCTGCTTACGAATGATGTTACTCAGACAGCAAAAAGAAAATCTTCATAGAAATCTTTACACTAGTCATTTAAAAAACCTTTAATAGACTTTTCTTTCAGTAGCATGTTATATTCTTTTTGGTGTAGGCAGACATAGCCTCTGAATTTATTGCTTGACAATATAAAACTTTTCTTTATACTTCAGCTATGATATTAGACAACAGCAACAACAAAACAAGGAGTTTGAAATCTATGTTTCTAAGTGCTGAGAGAAAGCATACTAGGGAGGCTGGCAGCCAGGAGAGCGAGGATTAAATTGGCCACTAGATAGTCTGGAAGTCTGAGTTTTGTTTTTGTTTTTGTTTTTTTCTTCCCCCCCCCCCCCTTTTTTTTTATATTTTGAAGAGAAGCACAACAAAAGAAATGTCTTTGACTTGGGGAAATCCAGGCTGCTTGGCCAGCTCTACTTCTCCTAGTGTATAAGAGGTAGTAGATGGAAAGACAAAGAGAATAAAGGAGAAAGGAAGGAGAAAGGGAAGAGAAGAGAGGGAAAGAAAGAATAAATAAAGAGAAATAAAAGGAATGGATGAAAGAAGGAAGGAAGGGAGGAAAGAAAGAAAGAAGGTGGGGAGAAGGAGAAAGGAGAGACAGAGAGGAAGAAGGAAAGGACAGGAGGGAGGGTGGAAGAAAGAGAAAAGAAAGAAAGAAAAAAGAAGAGAAATAGTAAGTCACATATGTTTCTGGGATTAAAATATTGAAAATTATGCCATTCCAAGTTTCACCCTCATGAACATTCATTATGGTCATCACCATCGCCCAGCCTTACTCTTAGGACTTCATAGGATGCAGGTCACTGTGAGAGGTGATGTGCCACAGAGCTTCCTGGCAACAAGAGGAAGACTGAGGCCAAGTGCATGAGCCACCGTCACTTGTGTTCCACCTCCTTTTCCGAGGTGGAGCTTTATGTCATGTTTCTCAGACAGACTATCAAGAGACTGAATAGGTCCCTTGTTGCTGCTCATATGTAGAACTAACTGTCTTTCTCTGCCCAGGGGTAGAACCTGGGGCCTGGACTTCAGAACTCTTTACGACATCACAGCCATAGTGACAGGAAAGCCTATTTTCCAGCAGCCCCTGGGCTTTCCTTATTTCTTTCACTCTCACCAATTTATCTTTGCAGTTCTAGGGAATATTGCCAAGTCTCCTCTAGATGGGGGTAAGCACTGTAAATCCCTAATTCCCAAACTAATCTTAAGGCAAGGGACATGTTCTGGGCAGCCTTCCCATTCCGCTAACACCACACATTCTTTTTTTCTTCCTGAAGTGTGTTCTATATCCTGCATGCTCCCTTATCCAAAAGTTAATTATCAGATTTACTGCATATTTTTAAAAACTCAGAACACCTGAACTTGGGACAGCACACATTATTTTTATTATATGAACTGAGAAATCAGCTTGTATTTTTATTTAACCAGGAAAGTCTAACTTTCCCTAAAACTGGAGAACATTTGAAACAGTGGGCTTAGTGTGCCCAAAGACAAAAGAATCCCTGTAGACTATTCAGAAAATATATGGAGCATGTGCCAAACCTTATATATTCAGAAACAGATGATCTGCAGTGTTCCTTTTCTAGAATGTTCTCCCTTGTCTACATGTTTAACATCTGACTATTTTGCTGCTTCTTAGGGTCTCTACAAAAAAAGCAGAAAAAATAAGGTAATGTTGAAATCCTAGCATGTTACCAAATAATTCATCAGTCAGTGTTTGTAGAAATAAAGAAGAAACTTTCTTGTAATTTGAATAAGAAGTAAAATAAAAAAGGAATATAATATAAAAATTTTAAAGGCTCTGAACTTTTGAGGGCCCTCAAAAGTTATAATCTTACAATCCCTGGTTGTGTATATTTATAAATTATTTCTTTTTCCATTTTTGAAAATTCCTTATTTAAAACAAATTGTAATATTTATAAAGTGTTGATCAAATGCGGTTGATTATACAAATATGTTGTTAAATATTGAAATCAATGTCATAATGAATGTTTTCTGATATCCTGTAATAAAATGGAAATTTTTAAATTTTCTACTACTGCAAATAGAGATTAGGTTTCTACTTCAGGAAATTTATTTTAAGTGATATGTGGGAGAGGATGTGAGGCATAGCACAGTGACTTGGAAATGATGTGGTACTCTGAGAATTAAACCTTAAATAATAGATGAAAACAAACTATGTAAAGTCTTTTCAAAGAAGACTTGAAAAAGAGCTATAGAGCCATGTGGCTATCTGAAAAGAACTACGCCTCATGAGGCCAATTTGGATATGTCGCCAAGCTGTTCTCAAGGGGCCCTCTAGCCTTCATTACTGATGACATAGTGATGCAGGAATTGCTGTGGTGATCAGCCCCCATCTTGTCCTGATACTTCTCAACACACTAACCAGACAAACTTGCACAAGTATTGACAGAGCTTTGTTGCTGGATGATAGTATCTCTCATCATATATGAATGAATCAGTCTTCTGGTTGTACATACACAGTATCTTCCCCTCTTTGACAATTTTCATCCAAAACTAAATATTGTATGGAACTGATGGTTCTTTCAGTTGAGGCTGAGACTGTGGCTAGTGTGATGTGAGTATGGACACAGCAGCATATTGGGACCGAGGGTTTGGGCACTCCTGGGGAAAAGCACAATTGGTAATAAGGGAGAGCACTTTCTAATTCTAAGATAAGTACTTATTCACAGGCCTTTTGCTTAGTTGATAATAATTGATCAAGGATAAATCTTGTTGGGAAAAATCCCTGTAAGGGAGTACTTTCTTATTCACTGTTCTCCCAGTCTCCTTCTCTTTCTCCCCCTATCTAAATTCCTTTCTATCTACACAGTATTCTATAACAAATTGTTTTCTTAACACACCCTGTTCCTTGCTACCAAAATTTAAGAGAATATATTGTCTGTATACAACTTATATTAGACTATCAAGTAGTCTGCTGTAAAGAGGCATGTGATCTTAAGTGAGAATCTCATTCATGAAAATAATACTATTGTTCACATTCATACATATATATGCAATTATTTCCACAGAATGAATAAAAGCCTGGGGATATTATTGTAACAAATAGAACACAGAGAAGTTAATGTGTACGATATATGAATAACCCTAGAAATCTTAAAGAACAAAAGTAAACAACTAAATAAAATAAAATGTCATATGAGTAGAGCTTGAACAGGTAATTTCCCAAATAAGTAAATATAATTAGTCACTGACGTTTTGAAAATGTTCCAATTTAACATTATTTAAAAACCAAACAATTGCAATTAAATAAGGAAATACCGTATTTCACCCATATGTCAGAAAAATATAATGCATAGTGATGACAAAAGGTAATGGAATTGGCAAAAATCAGTTAACAATGTAGTTCTGAATTTATAGACATAAAAAACTACAAAATAAAATAAAAACAGATAATAGAAAAGTCTGTTAAGATATGAATCCTTTATCATAAAGTTTCTATCAGGCTTTTTGTGTATCCATGTATCTATAACACGGTTACTATAGGTAAGTATGCATAGATCCAAAACAAAGAGAAGTTTAATAAATGTTTTCTCAAATACCTATTTAAGTTTTGGCAATCGTGTTTTCAGGTTTTTTGTTAACTTTTTAATCTATACATATTGTGTAAGTTTTTATATATAACACTCATTTTGTGAAATTATGATTTAAACTTAAACAAAAATAAATTACATGAAACTTATCAACAAAAATAAATGTAAAATACATGGGTGAAAGGTGGAGAGCATGTACTTTTTTCAGGGAGAAACGTTGGTATTCTTCACTTTGTGATCCAAGCAGGTCAATCTCTAAATAACATTAGTGTTAAAGAATATTCCCCCTCCTTCTAAATATGCTCTTATATTTGCTATTTTCTTTTCTTCTTTTTAAGTTTCAGATTAATATGAGGGCACAAATGATTAGGTTACATTATTTGCATTTCTAAGGGGAAGTTCAAGTTGCAGTTGAGACATTCACTGAGAGGGTATGTTGTATACCCTTTCATGGTACACATTAGGTGAGAGTTTATCAATCCCCCTTCCTCCTCCCCTGTCCCTTTTCCTCCTGCCCCTATGTAAAATAAATATATTACATTTTTCTCTCATGTGGTTGTGTAGTTGTTTATCTATTGGTTTCATATTAGTATTGAGTACATTAGATACTAGCTTTTCCAATTCGTGATACTTTACTAAGAAGAATGTGCTTCAACTCCATCCAGTTAAATACAAAATATGTGAAATCTCCATCTTTTTTATGGCTGAATACTACTCTGTGGTATACATATTCCACAGTTTATTAATTGCTTGAAAAATAATACTTTGTTTCATCTGAAATCAGAAAAATATCCGAAATGGCCAATGCAATTTTAAGAAATAAAAACAAATCTGGAAGAAATAAAAACAAATAAAAACAAATCATGTTAACAAACTTTAGGTTATTATAAGTCTATAGGGATCAAAACAGCATAGTACCTGCACAAAAATGAGAATATAGATCTATAGAATAGAATAGAGAACCTAGAGATGAACCCAGCCAGGTATTGCCATTTGATCTATAATAAAGCTAATGAAAGCATACAGTGGGGAGAAGAATTCGTATTTAATAATTGATGATAGGAGAACTGGTTAGCCACATGTAAAAGATTAAAACAGGCCCTGTACCTCTTATCACTGATAAAAATTGACTCTCCCTGGATAAAAGATTTAAATCTAACACACACACACACACACACACACACACACAAATAAAAATTCTAGAATAAAGTGTATGACAAATTTTTGACACTATCAGCCTGGGAAAAGAATTTATGAAGAAGACTCCCTTGACAATTGCAGCAACACAAAAAGTAAATAAATGGGACATGATCAAGATAAAAAGGTTCTGCCCAGCTAAGGGTACAACAACAAAAACAAACGACCTTTAGAATGGGAGAAGATATTTATAGGTTCTGAATCTGACAAGGGGCTGATAACTCTCCAGGGAAGTCAAACCAATCAACAAGAAAAGAACAAACAATCTCATTTACATGTGGGCAAGAGACTTGAACAGAAACTTCTCTGAAAAAGAAAGATGATCAACAAACACATGAAAAAATGCTCGTCTCTAATCGTAAGAGAAATGTAAATCAAAACCACTCAGATATCATCTAACTCCAATAAGAATATGGATGTGGAGAGACTGTAGGATTACAAACCAATACAACCTCTATGGAAGGAAGTATGGAGAATCCTCAAAGAGCTAAAAAAAAGTTTGCTATTTTCTATGAGATTGGAGCATTTCCCTTTGTGATACCCTTGTCTCCAGGAGGAATTTTCAATCCACTTTGTACTGAGAGATGGAAATGTGGTAAGCTTGAGTCAGCAGAAATTACCTTAAAATATTTTTAAAAGTTCAACTCATCTTTTAAATGAAATTTTATATGAGTTGAGTTTAGATATAGTTTTATTAGAAAAGAAAATCCAGCAAGTATGGCATTTTGGGGGATAATTGTTTGAAAATAAATGTAAATCTAATAGCCAACCATGAATTTTAAGTTCAATGTAACTTTGGTAGAGTCACTTGTCTACAGATCATTGTTCAGAGAATTAAAATTACCCAAAGTAGCCTAAGAGAATTATTTCCATATTGCACTTCCCAACATAAGTCAGTTTTTGTCATGTCAGACTGACCTTGCAATGAGAGTCAAATAACTTTTTATGCTTATCCTTTTGGTCAATGTAGTTCATCTGCTCACATAAGTCACAGTCAACGTTTCCTATTGGTAGACTCTTAGTTGTTCCCTTGTTAAATTTTCCCCAAGTGCTATGAGGACTCCCTTGGTGCATATGTGTTCTTCAGTCTTAGCCCATGAAGCCTGCAGGTGCTAATCTTTCCTATCTCTTTTGTTTCTTTGTTTCATCCTTTGTAGGAAGTGGACTAGAAACAACCGACTAGCTAAAGAACTCCTTTGGGAAATACCTGGGGCCCACAGATGGAGAATGGCACTATGTACTATCAGGGAGGTGCTAAAGGCTGTGGTGACTGGCCACTTTCCCAGATGGTCTGCATATTGTCAACAGACCACAGCAACCCAATGCCTGTGCTCTGAAGATGGGACATTTGGTCTTTGGGTAAACATCATTGTCCAAACCTTGAGCAGACTAAACTACTTTTATTGCATGTAATGTTTTCCTACCTGGAGCTAGGCAAGAACAAAAAGAGCTTGATCATACTTTTCTAAGTACAATTCTATTCAACATCCATCATTGCCAAAAGAAAACTATTTTCAAATTGTATAATTTGAAATATTCTTTTTTTACTTGTGTAAATGAGATGGGGAAGGTGGGAAGAAAGATGGAAAGAAGTGGGAAAGAGCATAAATATACTTTAAAAACAAAATTGGCCCACGTGGTGGCTCATGCCTATAATTCTAGCACTTTGGGAATCTGAGGTGGGAGGATCACTTGAGGTCAGGAGTTTAAGACCAGCCTCAGCAACACAGGGAGACCCCCATCTCTACAAAAGCTAGAAAAACTAGCTAGGTGTAGTGGCATGTTCCTGTAGTCCCAGCTACTTAAGAGGTTGAGGCAGAAAAATCATTTGAACCCAGAAGTTTGAGGTTGCTGTGAGCTGTGATTGGGCCATTGCCCTCATGCCCGGGCAAATAAAGGAGACATTGTCTCAATAAATAAATAAATAAATAAATACCCAAAGAAACAAAAAAAAAAGTTAAGAATTATGTTAATTATGTATTGTTTTAATGTCTTAGAACTTTCTATACTGAATGTTGGACATGCTACTTTTCTCCTGTTCCCTAGACAGTTCCTAGGCAGGATGCTGAGACATTGTTTTAGACTCTCTAATCCTGTGCTATTTCTCATTGGTCCTTCCCAGTTTATTGACCAGGATTCTCTCTTACCAGTGGCCTAGAGATGTCTTTGATATTGGTCCAAAATCTATCATCTTTATCAGAATTAGGCAATCCCCTTATAGCTGTGCGTTATAAAACTTCTCATAAAGTTCCTATAAATCTTACACTCAGGTTCCTGTTCATGTGATGCATTACATGGATCATTGTACCCAGTCTCCAAGCCACTTTACTTATTAATAAGCATTTTTTGAGTACCTACCAAGGGTCAGATGCTGTGTAGGGACATAATTATGATCTTAGTGGATTACAGGCAATGCCCAGGTTACAAACAAGATCTGTTCTGTGGGTTTCCTCTTAAGTTGAATTTGTATGTAAGTTGGAACAGGTACATTTACCTATTACTTATACAACCCCCATTTGTAAGTGTGAGTCATACATCAGTCAGGTGTTTGTAACTTGAGGACTGCCTACATACCTTAAAAATGTTCTCTTTTTTTACCCCTCACCAAATCTTTCCCTTTTCAAATTCCTATGCATTCTAACTAGGTTATGTGTATTTTATAGTATTTCAGTTAATTTTTATACAGGATATAACTTATTTGTCCCACAACTAAAGAATCTTAATAAGTAGAGAAAAATTCTGAAGTATTTTCATTGAAAATGAATTCGTATAGAAAATTAAAGCAAGAAAAAGAAAACAATTGCTATAAATGCAATGTATAATGTTGAGTCAAAACAATTGCTATAAATGCATGTATAATGTTGAGTCAAAATCTGTTTTAGCACTATTTTGGCTATTGTCTTAGAACTGAGCACATTATAAATATTTGTCAGGAAAAGTCATATATAGATAACCAGTCAAAATGATCTGAGCATCTTTTCTCATTTATCTCTCATTAATAGAAATTAGATTAGGTTTCTTTTTCTGGGGGGGAAGAATTATATGTGTATCAACTATTCTAAAATTTTGTTGTGTTTTTATAGTATCAAATATTTAGATTAAGAAGTAGGAAACTACACAAGTCTCTTGACTAAGCATTAGGGTTAAACATTATGAATTAGACTTTTCTCCCCTTTATATGATAAACCTTAGGTTAGAGTTAATCTAAAAATACCATGGAACTGATAGGACTGGGACAGGCTGTTCATGAAAATACACTGCCAGAAGGGTCACTTTTAACCTGTGAGAAGAGGGAAGAAGAGATTTTTCTTTTTTTAGTTAGAAAAATAATGCATTAATATATGTATATAATCTGGTTTCTTCAGCTTAGTCCTTCAGGTAATAGAAGAAAACTAAGTTTCATTGAAGTTACTTCAATAAGACTTCTGAACTACGTATTTTGTTTCTAAACACTATGTTCTTTTGGAAAACATGCTTTAAGATTTCTGTGCAATGGAAATTTCATTGTGATAGTACCCTTGCCAAATTTCTGGAAAGTAACATATACATAAAACTCTTTATTGCTGCCAAGTTCTTCTGCTGAACTAGGGAAAAATAAAGTATTGCAAATAAAATGTCTGCTGTCTTATAACAAATATGCTGTATACTTGCAAGACTACGTTTCCCTTTACTGGGCAGTAAATATTAGATATTCTAACTTTTTTTTTTTTTTTAAATCTAGGACTCCGAATCCCAAATTCTATTTTATTTTATTTTAGTTTTTGGACTTCAAAGGTATATGAAAAAGTAGTTCAACATAGACTGAAAACCTTACCTCTCTGAAATAATCATTAATATCCTGACATATATACTTCTAGTTTTCAAAGAAGAGCAGCATTTTTTTTTTTTTTTTTTTTTTTTTAAGCAGGAACTCAACTTTATTGCGTCAAGCAGCCACTTATATAGAGCGTGGGGAAGGGGCGGGGAAAGAAGGCGGGGGATGAGGTGCGTGACAGGGTTGGGCCAATGGCATGGTACCACATTGGCTGTATCTAGGTAGAGGCAGTTTCAGGCCGGGCCTTGCTGAGTCATTGCTACGCAGAAGTAGCTCGATGGATCTACTTCTAGTCAGGCTCGGGAAGTTGCACTA
>CAUYPK010006475.1:0-20991 GCA_963574355.1 Loris lydekkerianus
AAAACAAGAGGGAATTGTTGGGCCCTGCCATGTGCCTGAGGCCTAGTGCAACTTCCCGAGCCTGACTAGAAGCAGATCCATCGAGCTACTTCCGCGTAGCAACGACTCAGCAAGGCCCGGCCTGAAACTGCCTCTACCTAAATACAGCCAATGTGGTACCATGCCACTGGCCTGACCCTGTCACTCACCTCTTCCCCCGCCTTCTTTCCCTGCCCCTTCTCCACAAAAAAAAAAGAATAAACCTTCCCTTTCTGGTTTAAAAAAAGGAAAACAACAACAAACCTTTTGTTTTGTATTTATTTTGCTGTTTATGAGTTTCCTTGTCTGTTGAATGTCTTTAACTTTGAAATTTTTACCCATTATAACATCAAATATTTCTCCCTCTCCACTCTTTCTTGACTCTTCAGCATTTTATTACATATATGTTAGATCTTTTGAAATTATTCCACTCTTAAATTTTACATTCTACATTTTAAATTCTTTGTTCTTTCTATTTTAATTTTAGAAGTGCCAATCAACCTTCAAACTTACAGTAAATAGCTGGTATGTTAGTATTTGTTGAAATTGATCAGCAACGTTACTTTCATAAGCTCAATGTAATACATCTAGTTCCACACAGAATTTAATATATAGATTAAACTGCTCTAGGCCAAGAATTTTGTTTGGTTTGTCCCTGTCTTCCTTTCATCTAAAAATAAATTGGTATGTAAGAACTGAGAAATAAGTATTCATTGAGTGACTGACTTAAAAGTGTTTAAGTGTGTTTTGATTAAAAAGTAAAAAAAAAGATATTAAACTTGAAAAACAGATTTGACTTCCGTGCAATTCTCACAAGGACAATGTTGGCATAATGAGATTTGTGAGAAATTTTTGGAACAAAGTGAACGTTGATGATCTTCCCAATCAGCATAAAATCATTAATTCCCTCATTCCCTCCACTTTTCAGAACGCGCATCTTAAAGCTTTTCTCATTTTGCAGTATTGTAATAAAAGTTTGAGGCAGTAGGTTTCTGTATTTGTCTGTTTCCCCTTTCCTACACCACCACAGAAATAACAAAAGCTCCCTGGCATTATCCTCTCTGACCCCGAGGGAGAGGCTGGGTGTTCCTGAGGAAGGACATTGTTAATGCCAGGTATTTTCCCATTCTTTCTCCAAAAAGTTCACAACACAATATGTACCACTTGCTGTAACTATCTTGCTTTCTTCAGTCTTGTAAATATTTCTCCTGAAAGGGGTCCTCTCAAAAAAAGTACAGGAAACCACATCTCTGTCAGGAACCACTACCAAAAATATATTAAAATATAAATTCACATGTATAAAAAATAACTCTAGTTTTATGTTAAATATGAAAAACATGTAACAAACCCATATGTAAAAATAAGCATATATGCAAAGTAATAATACACAATATATTGTGATGCTGTGCAGCTTTTAACATAAGGCAGAAAATATTTGGGCAAATCTAACAGTGAAATCCTTAGAAGATCTTTTGTATCTGAGGTAATTAACAATTCTTATTACTAATTCTTAAACCAGCACTGTTTTATGGTTTTGTTTCTTCTCATTATCCAAGTCATATTCCACAGATATTTATATCTATATGTACATGTTTAAAATTTTAATAAATTAAAAGGAGTTTTATACACGTTACATGTTTTATAACAAGAATGTCTTTTCACTGTATGGCAACAGTGCAAATGAGGGAAGTCTTTCACTTGTTATTGTGGAAAAAATTCATTAAATTAATATGTGATCGTGTAATTATACATTCTCAAGATTTTTAAAAAATGCAATGTAAAATTAGTATTAATGCTGTAAGAAAATATCTTTCCTTCAATTTGAGAGCGAAGCAAAATATTTATTTTACTAACCATAGATTCTGTTTTCCTTATTTCACAATAAATGTAGTTTTACAATCAAGTGAATCATTTTAATTAAATTTGAATTATTTCTTTAAAAAAGATCACATTTCTATTTCCACATTTTTCCTACTACCAGAGCCAATTTATCTGACTACTTTTTAGACAGACGATATTGTATGTATTTGTGCTTGTTTATGTTTTTAGTTGAGAATCTTTATCGCAGAAAAACTTCTCTTGGTATGTTTTTGAATGGCATTGTGTTCAAATACTATTACGTTTGAATGGGAAAGTGTATCTCTTCCAGTGTTTATAAATACGAATACATATTGGAGAGATAGACACTAGATAAAACAATAAATGATATGGAGCAAGAGAAAGAACAACTACAATCCAGATTACAAGTATTTCTGAAACGAATTCTGACTTTGACCAAATATTTTTAAAGGCTCTTGATCTAAAGATTGATTCTGTGGAAAGACAAAATATCTGGTGTACTCACTACTAATATGAAACTAATGTATAAACAATTGCACACCAACACAAAAGATAAAATACAAATATAGTTTATCAAGGAAGGAGGGAAAGGACGGTGGGGGAGGACGGAGGATGATTGCTGGGATCTCACTTAATATGCACAATGTGAGGGTGCTTGTTAAGTCCCATGGGTGAAGGGCTCAACTACAACTTGAACTTTACCTTAGAATTGAAAACAATATGACCTAAACATTTGTACCCTTGTATTAATTTGAAATGAAACAAAAAAAGAAGATTGACCCTGGTCTTCCTGCCCCTCCTTCCCTCCCTCTGTTCCTCCTGCCCTCCATTTTCTCTTGCCTCCCTAAATTTTAATCATATTTGTTTATCACCCCCGTCTTGGCTGTATCCTCCTCCCATAATATCATATTCAAAGCTCTTCTAATTTTTATTATCCAAGCACTATTAGTACAATATGGGTTTTTCTGAACACATTTTACTTAAAATTTAGGGATAGAGAAGGGAATTCATGTCTAGGCTGAGAAATGATCGAATGAGTTGCGATTCTTTGCTGGAATTCACAGAAATAAAATTGATTTACTTCAAAACACAAACTAAACAAAAATAATTTGTTTAGAGACTCCATTTTCTGCTTTCAATAATTATATTAATTCCATGGACTATTTTATTTGTTTATAACATAAGCAGATTAATAGTCTGCAATGATACACAAATCCTACTCCTTGGGCCCTGTCTTGAATTATTTGGCCAGGCCCAGTATGACAAATGCTTTAAAAGACGGGAGAGAGATTCAGGAGAATAAGAGTCAGAAAGGAAATGTGATAATCACAGCAAAGGGAAGAGTGTGGAGTTTGCTGTTTTGAAGATGTAAAGAACTATAAGCCAAGAAATACAGGTAGCTTCAGAGAAGCTGGGAGAGAAAGGAAATACAGTATCCCCTACCACCTCCAAAAAGAAGAAAGCCCTGCCAAAATCTTGATTTCAGCCCATAAGACTCTCTGGATTTTTTTATTTATGACCTTCAGAAATATAAGATAATACATTTTAATTGTTTTGAGCCATAAATATTGCCATGATTTGTGACAGTGGTAAGTAAAAACTATACTAGTATGGCATCCTTCTTGTAATTTTTCGTGTCAGAAAATCATTATATGTCTTTATGTATGATCCATCTACTGAAACATAAGTGTATATATATACATATATATATTTCAAATATATATAACATATATAAATAACTAGCTGTTGACATTGTGATGTATTTTCATGTTCTTCACATTTTTCTGAATATTCAAGAGTACTTACAATGAGCAACTATAAAATATATACAATTTATAATGATTTTGATACAGATTATCTCAAAACAAGAGATTATAGTAGAAAAAGTTGGAAAATGTTTTTGGTAAATGCAAACAGGAAGAAATAATAAAAAGATAGAGGAGTGAGAGAAATATAGAACAAATCATATGCCTACACAAGAATTGTGTCCCTAATAGGAAGAATCAAAGAGCTATTTACAGTTTATGGAGAAAAAATAAAGTTTAGTTTTAATTATACAACATTACTAAATAGACTATTTAATAAAAGTTAATAAAAGCTGATAATAATGTAATCAAAAGCCTTCATTTCTATTTACTGAATTTTATATTCAAAATGTATTAACTATTTTAATGGCAGAACATATTTTCCACTATAATAATCATATTTACTTTAATATATACAATGAAAAATATATGAATAAGAAATTATAAATAAGAAAGTTATAAATAAGTGAAGTATATTTTAGAATTTAATAATTATCTACTGAAGAGGTGATATAAATGAAGACACATTTTGTTTAAAGCATGGAAAATAAAAATAAAATTTTATTTTGGTGCCTGATAAACTTCACATTTTATAGCTGCTTTAAAGATAGTTTTTCTCCCTGAGGTTCCTGAAATGGGAAATATAAACTAGAGTACAAAACAATTTGCTCCCTCTGACCTCTTTAATCCTATAATTTGGTTTCTAACTATTAAAATTTCTCAATGGCCCTGAACACTGTTATTAGGGTAGTGTTGTGCTATTTCCTTTCTGCCTTTTATGTCAGAAAATCATTACAAATTGATAAAGTGATGATAGTTTCATGATTATATAGGAAAAAGAAGTAAGTGCTCAGCTCTTAGTGTCTGTCTTGAGAAAAAACTATAGGATAGCTTTAAAGCAGTCCTTTTAGCCAATTATTGTCTATTTTAGTAACTCTACTGAATTTGCTTTTAGGGATGACAGTTTTTATGGATTTGTTTTTGTTTCTGTTTTAAAATTCTAGACCTGGAAAAATTTCAAAAGATTTTTGGAATTAATGCACGAAAATATACAAATATGTTCATCTTATTCAGTCACATAGTAGGTATATTCATGGTGTATTTATAATGCCTCTATGATAGATACCATAAATTAAAGCTTAGATGTATAAAAATCTTTCACTATAGGGACCAATTTTAATCAGATACGTGTTCTCCTAACACATGTAATATACTAATTAAGAAATAGAAAAACAAATTTATTTACTCTTTTGAGTATTATGCTCATTTTTTTGACCGATGAGATCAGCATTGGAGATATCAGAGTTAATTTTTTTTTTTTCTTTTTTTGCAGTTTTTGGCCAAGATTGGGTTTGAACCCACCACCTCCGGCATATGGGGCCGGCACCCTATTGTGTTAAGCCACAGGCGCCGCCCCAGAGTTAACTTCTGATATGTACTTTCAACATACTTCACATTCACAAGTAGGTACAAATAGTGTCATTGAATAGCATTTATGTTCTGTTATTGTGTCTTCCCTACTGCTTAACAAGTGGGCCTCGGTCTTGTGAATAACATCCCTAAGTGATTTCTGGGAATCTGCAGAGATTTTTCAGATGCACTCAAAGACAAGTTTCTTTGTGCTTGTTGCTCTGATCTTGATCTCTGGCATACAGCTTCAAGTATACAAGAGATTAAGTAGTATCAGTAACATCTATTTCTCCAAAATAATAATAATAATAGGAACAATGTTCACATTTTCTCATTCTAGATCCTAATTTTCCACCTGTGAATCAAGAACAGTTTGTCAACTATAGAATGGGAGAAAATATCTATAAACCATAAATCTGATAAGGGGTTGATATACAAAATAGATAAGAAACTAAACTCCACTCAAGAGTAAAACCAAATCAAAAAAGAAAACCCCAAATAGCCCAGATAAAAAATGACCAAAAGACTCTCACAGAGGTGGGCGGATTGCTTGACCTCAGGAGTTCAAGACCAGCCTGAGAAAGAGCAAGAACCCGCCTCTAAAAAAAAAAAAAAAAAATACCCAACCAAAGTTAGTTAGGGACTTGTAGACGCAGCTCCTGAGGAGGCTGAAGCATGAGAACCGTTTGAGTCTGAGTTTGAGATTGCTGTGAGCTATGATGCCATGGCTCATTTATTTGCATTTCAACTCCAGGGGGACTTATTGAGACTTTGTCTCCAAAAACAAAACAAAACAAAATTTAAAAAGACTCGCATAGAGTTTTCTCTAAAGAAGACACAAAATGGCCAATAGTAAATGAGGTGAAAGCTATGTTGATTAGTTTGATGTAAGCACTCCAAATTGTATACAAAAAATCAACACATTGTACCCCACAAATGCATAAATGTATTCATGATCTATGTGCATATGACTTAATACAAAAATAAATGGCCAGTAGATATATGCAAAAATTCCCAACATTATTAATCATCAGTGAAATACATATCAAAACCACAATGAAGTGTTACCTCATGCATGTTAGTCTATTATCAAAGAAATAAGAGATAACAAGTGTTGATGAGGGTATATAAAAAAGGAATCCTTGTGCACTATTGAGGGGAATGTAAACTTACAGCCATTATAAAAAAAAAAAGTATGGAAGACACTCAAAAAATTAGCAATAAAACTACCCTATAACCCAGCAATCCTACTTCTAGATTTATAAGCAAAGGAAATAAAATTAATGTCTGAGCGAGAGAGAGAGAGAGCGAGCTGTACCAGCACATTCATTGCAGTGCCATTCACAATAACCAAGGTATAGAAAGAATCTTGGTGTCCTTGGCAAGATGAATAGATAAATATTTTATCATTCCCACCAGCAGCTTCTCAGGGTTTCAACTAGTTCACGTGCTCTTCAACATTTGCTATTGTCCGCCTTTTTAAATACAGCCTTCTTAGGGTATGTGAAGTGAGATCTCCATGTAATTTTTATTTGCATTTTCTAATAACTAATTATATCTCTCTATCTATAACTAATACAGCTGTAATTTTTTCACCTAGTGGTAGTCCTGAGAATTACCACTATAATCTAAATGTCTGTCAATCTAATTTGGAGTAATGCTAATTTATTTTAAATAATGTACAGAAAATATGCGGCATTCCCTCTTTCTATTTTGTGCTGTTATTAGGATACAAATCATTTCTTCATAGCCTATATACTTACCAACACTGATGTGTAATCTTCATAGCTTATATACTTACCAACACTGATGTGTAATTATTTATTTAGGTAGTTATATTTTAAATCAGAGGGAATAAAAGTGATTCAAACCAAAAATACATTGTCTTTTATATTTACATGTGCAGTTGCTTCTTCCAGTGCTCTTTATTTCTTCATGTAGATTTGAGGTAATCTCTATTCTCCTTTCTAATCCACGTAAAGGGTGACCTTAAGTATTTTTATAGGGCAGGTCTGCTAGTGGCACATCCTCCTGATTTGTGTCTATTAGACAGTATTAAATGCTTTATTTCTGAAGGTTAGTTTTGCTAGATAAAGATTCTGACGACCTCTGTTCTGAGTGCCTTTTGAACGCTGGTCCCACAGGATTCAGTTTTCTCAAGCTCTGTCTGTTCAAAGATGGCTCCATTTAAAGTCCTGCCTGCCCTGGGTGGACCCTTGACCCTGGAAAAATAAAAAAAAATAATAAAAAAAAAAAAAAATAGAGTGTTGACACTCTTTCACCTTTTAGAACTTTAAATATGTTATCTACCTTGTACTCAGAGCTTTTTTATTTCCTACTAACCTTCTGCAGAGTTTGTGTATGAAATGAGTTACTTCTTTCCATCTTGTTTTAGATTCTCTCTTTGTTTTACAGTAGTTTGATTATGATGTGTCTGTGTACGGATTTCTTTGAGTTTGTTCTATTTAGAGTTTGTTGGTCTTCTTAAATATATAGGTTGCTATTTAAAATCAAATTTAGTATGTTCTTTACCATTATATATTCAAATACTTTTGTGCCCGTTTCTTTTGATACTTCTCTCTGAAACTCTTGTCTGTGTATAGTTAGAAGGCTTGGTCAAACCACACAGGTCTTTGAGGCTTGATTCATGTTTTTATCTTTCTCGCTCAGACCACGTAACTTTAGCGGACCTAGGTTCAAGTTGTATTCTTTCTTATGTCTCCAGTACTCGGTTGAGCTGTTCCACTGAATTTTTCACTACAATTTTGTAATTTTTAAATACAGAATTTCTATCTTATTATTTATGTGTTTTACTGATATTATCTATTTGATGAAACATTTTTCTTATACTTTCCTTTAGTTCTTTATATGTGGTTTTCTTTACTTTTATTAATATATTTAAATAGCTGGTATTAATGTGTTTTTGTAGTCAAATGTATGAACTTCCTTAATAGTTTCTATTAAGTGTTCTCCAACCACTATGTATGGGCCGTACCTTTCTTTTATTTATTTTTTTAATGTCTTTTATTTTTTTGTTAGAAATCCAGATATTTCAAACTAATATGTGTATAATGTGGTAACTCTGGAAGACAGTTGCACCCACTTTTTTTTCCTGTTTGTGGATGGTGTTTGTTTATTGACTTTTCTAAAATAATTCTACAAAGTCTATTTTTTATTCTGTGTGATCACTGAAGTTATTTCTTGTTTGGCTTCCTGGACAAATTGGATAGAACTTTTCTTAAACTCTGGAAATCAGTAAGTCTCTCAGTCCTTTGCTGAGTGGTTCTCTGCACATGTTGGTGCATGCCTGTCACATCCCATTCCTGACACCACTTGTCAGGGCCCAGGACTGGCCATGTCTCATCCCGGCTTAACTAGGTTCCAGACGCGGACCACTAAGTTACCTTGCTCAGGTCTGTTAGGTGCCTGAGGGCTAACTACTTTAGCTGGACAGAGAGAGAGAGAGTCTTAAAGCAGTTTTCTTAGAAAGATAGATCTTAGTCTTTAGCAGAACTTGGGAATCTTCAGCAGAGAGACACCATACTGGCGTTCTGCAGGCAGGCGAGGAGACAGAATCAGAGTAAGCGGGTCCATGATAGAACGTGCATGCTCCCGACTGCCTTCTCCTCCAGCCTAATATAAGGCTGATCTCGTGCCTCCCGACACCACAGGTGTAGAGACTGCCAATTCACCACTACTCTCATCTCACCAGCTCTCATGCTTGCTAGGAGAGCTGAATCCCTCCCCATGCCCTTTCCACCAAGGTGTTCCATTATTGAGCTGTACAGGTATTTCTAATAACTCTCACTCCTCCTAGCCATGGGCTATACAGGCTGCTACACATGCCTTCAGTACTCTGGCAGTAGTTTAAAACTGCATCTTAGCCCTAACTTTCTGCTTGAACAGTGCTTTAAAATTAACCAGAGGTAAGCGCTTGTGGTCTTCTCAACTCTTATCTATTCATGCTCACAAATCCCGGCATGTGCAAAGTCTGAAGTATGCTTATAGCATTTTATAATAGATTTTCAAAATATGTCAGAGCATTTAGAAGGTCTCTATGGTCATGTATTTTACAGATTTTTATTTTAAGTGTTTTTGTTAGGATATTTTTGTCTCCGGCCATCATTTATTTCCTCAGGCCATCATAAGGTTAAACTATAGCCTTGGATTGTCCTTGAAATTGTTCCTCTGAAAAAAACTTTTCTCTTTAGTCAAAAAAAAAATTTATCTTTAGTTAAGATTCAAATCAAACGTAATAAAAACCACTTTGTACGTGGGATCTGGGGAACCTCCACACTGGTGGAGCAATGATACCTCTCTGAGAATGAGCACTGGCATGGTCCCCACACTTAATACTCCCCTCCTATGACTACCACACTGTTATTTGCTGACTGTTGTTTTTCAAAGGTACTGTGATGAGGGAAAAGGGAGATGAAAATAGAGCTGCTTAAAATACCACAGGGCTTGTTTTTTTTTTTGTAGTATCTATCCATTTTTCTTGATTAAGGGTTCCTTGAATTGATGCAAAGATGTGGTTAATTTCTAGAGTCTGAAAAAAGTTGATTCTAACATGTTTTTCTTAGTTGTCATTGTTTTTATGAAGAAAACTTTTGAAGATCCTCCACTGTGTCATTTCCCCTTACATATTCTGTTCTGGATTATTTTTAAAGGTACGTGATCTCGGTACCGGTGAAGCCTGTCAATATTTGTGTGTTCTATCTGAACACACAAGGATAAATCTGAGCCCAGTGCAACAAGACTGCTTAAGAACCATGTTTCTGCATTCACAGACTCTGTAAAATTCCTCTTCTCTCCCGACTCACAAGCAAACTTATTTTTTTTTAACAGATTCTCACTTGGTCACCCTTGTTAGAGTGCCATGATGTCTTAGCTCACAGCAACCTAAATAAACTCTTGGGTTAAAGTGATCTTTTGTCTCAGCCTCCCAAGCAACTGGGACTATAGGCACCCACCACAATGCCCAGCTATTTTCTAGAGACGGGGTATTGCTCTGGTTCAGGCTGTTCTTAAACCTGTGAGCTCAGGCAGTCCACCCACCTTGGCCTTCCAAGTGTTGGGATTATAGGCGTGAGCTACCGTGCCTGGTGTGGTCTCTCTCTCTCTCTCTCTCTCTCTCTCTCTCTCTCTCTCTCTCTTTCTTTTATTCCACCCATTCCATGTCCTCTTTATGTTCTGCTACTGATATTTTTTATCTTCATTTTCTGAAGAACTAAAACTTTGAGGTACTCTATTTTTTGGATTGCTACAATTTTCTATAGACCTGGACTACTGGGAAGAGAAAGGGAAATATTATTTCCTTAAACGTCCTTATTTTCAGAAATAGCTTTTCTTGTCCCCATTTTATAATGGCAACTTAATTTCCCCCAAAATATCCAGAACCAATTACCTTTCTCCTATTTTGCTAGAACCTTATGTTGCCAATTAAATAATCTTGTTCTTTCCAAACCCTGTTCAACTACTATGCTACCAATCACTGTCTATTTGTTAATACCATAGACTGGTACCCCATACCCCTCTGTGCAGTATGGATAACTTGCATTACTGCCGAAAAGGCAGATGACCTTTTGATACATTTTACTTTATCCCTGCCTTTAGGCTCACCTCTGTGCCAGGCTGTGAGAAAGTAGGTATAAGATGCTGGGAAAACCCACCTATAACCCAGGCCTATGTATGTTCTTCTTCATGAGTTGATTATGAAAACATCATATGGGCATCAGGGAGATGAACACAATTCATCTTTTATATGTCCTTTCTATTTAGCAATGGTCACTTGTCCAAACTGATTATGTCACAAAGTTACTTGGAGTTGAAAAATTAGATACCAGTTCCCATGAAGTCTTAGCTTTGACCCATGAACTACTTTTCAAAATGGGTTGATGTGATGTAGCCCAATGTTGTATATGTTGTCTCTAAAATTCACAAAGGTCTCTAAGGGTGGCACCCTCTTATTTTGGGGAAGGCAGTGTAAATAACAGCAACTTATCCTTCAGTTCGGAGGAAAAAATTCAATGCACCTATTCCAATAATGTACTGTTGAAAAGCTACCTCCAATTTAAGGACAAAATAACAAATAATTTACTTTTCTCATGATTAGGCAATATAGACAAATCTCGGGTGTTGGAAGAAGTGGGTTATCTCTGACCCACATGGTGTGAGATTGAAGGAACCAATGACGCAGAAGGATCCACTTTTAAGATGTTTAACTCACATAACTAACAAGTTGATGATGGTTCTGACTCAAAACTCTGTAATTGTCTGTAATGGAACTAGTTGGTGTTCCTCAAAGAATGGGTCTGCACACCAGGCCTAAAATTTCTGTACTCTATATACCATCTTAGTAAGTGATTAATCTAGTTTCAACGTGTATTACCCAGTGATTAGATAGAAATATTCATAAATCTTTGCATGATAAATGTTTTATTACAGGCCTGTTTCTACAGCTTATTACGATAATTGCACCTGGATATTTTTGATGTTTGACTGCTACCCCTTGGCCTCTACAACTTCTGAATCCCGTTATTTCCTTTGAAATTAGGAAAAATCAATGTAATTGCAGCATCCATCACAAAGGTAGTGCCTTTTTACTAAATCACTATCAAAGTCTTCATTAAGAAATAGACTCTAGATCTTTCAGGGTGGTATGGATAAGAAATGACTGAAAAAAATCACAATACATACATTGCTGTAAGATTATTTTCAGAGATTTGAAACACCACAATTTGCCTGCCAAGAGATTTCTGGCTTTTTCATTTCATTAATAGAAAGTCAATTTTGGGTCCAGAGTTTGTGTAGCCAACCCAACAGGCTATAAACAGCACTTCCATTATTTTAGGCCATCACGTGATATTGCAAATCCAGAGTTAGGGTAACTATCATAGTATTTGGCCCAATCAGACATTACAAGGTTAGACAATTAAGTTCACAAACTCTTCCTAGATAAAATGCTATATACCTCAGGGTTGAATATCACTATAATCACCTACAAAGTACTCCCCCTGGCTACCTGGTGACCAGGTGAATAACGTTCAGCCACGAGGTATATAGCACTTCTTCTAGGGTGAGTTTGCAAACCTAATTGTCAGGTCCAATGGCCATTCCAGAAAAAGAGTTTCAAAATTTCTTTGAAGGGTGGGCGAGGCACTAACATTGGTGCATAGCTTCCCAAGGGTGACTGGGAAGGTGACGGTTGTGATGTCCAGCAATGTATTCTGAGGCACTTTTTCTAGGATGAATTTGCAAACTTAATTGTCTGAACTCGTATATTTCATCCTCCCTGATCTAACACCCTTGGAATCCTTTCCTCTACATTCTCCTCAGACTTGTGCTAATAAAAATTAAGGAGAACCTAAAACACTTTCAGAGCATAATCCATATGCTCACATGAAAACTCTTATACAGACTTCTCTTTCTATCAGAGCTTGGTATGTCTAATTCTTATTATAGACTCAAGACAGCAGGGACATGAGGACTTGCACTGAGAAAAATTGTAAGATAAGCTGCCTCAAGATCAGTAACCAAAAGCATTTTTTGGTTGTTGTTGTTTCTGTCCCTCTTTCCTTGCTCCCTCCCTCCCTCCATCTCTCCTTTCCTTTCTTCCTCTCTTTCTGCCTGTCCCTCTGTCTGACCTTCATCATATGAAGTCTGATTCCTTTAAAAGAAGTTATTGATCTCTCTCTAAAGTCAGAGAATATCAAGAAAATTTGATTATTCAAATTAGTCAACTTTTTTGCATATGTCTACATATTTTATTTTATTTTTTTATTTTTATTTTTATTTTTAATTTCAGCTTGCTTGTACATTCTTCTTCATTTGAAGTACTCTTTTTTTGTTGTTGTTCATTTTCTTCTTCTTCTGGCGATGCTCTTTCCCATTGCCTCTCTAGTAGCTGGAATTACAGACGCCCACCACTGCGTTCAGCTGTTTTTGATGTTGTTAGTAGAGACGGGGTCTACTCTGGCTCACTGCTGCTCATACTGGTCTCAAACCTCTCAGCTCAGACAATCCACCTGCCTCGGCCTCCCACAGCCTTGGGTCTACAGGCGTGAGCCACCATGCCAGCCAAAGAAGTTATTGATCTCTCTCTAAGTCAGAGAATATCAAGAGAATTTGATTATTCAAATTGCTCAACTTTTTTGCATATGTCTAAATATTTTAATTCTGTATACCAGGGTTTCACTCTTCTCCCTTCTGTATGGTAGTTTTATAAAATTTATAGAATGTTTGCTGTTCCTGAAGAAGAATGAATGCTTGCTCAAATGAAAGCTTTAATTAGGTTTCATTTTTTCTTTAAGGAAAGAGCAAATTTTAATTAGTATTAGTTGATTTTTTTGATCAATTTTGGAATACTTGATATTTAAATAATATTGTATATATAGTTGGTAATACTGTATACTTAACTTTTACTAAGAGATTAGATCTTAAGTCTTCTGATTACAAAAAGAAAAGAGGAAGATAACAAAGGCAACTATTTGAGGTGAAGGATATCTTAAGTATATTGATTAAAGGGAGCATTTCACAAAGTGTAAGTATGTCCAAAAATCAAGTTGTATCCCTAGTCTTATGTGTATGTGTGCACATTCATTTTTAACAAAATGTTCATAAAGTAAAAAAGGAAAAATATAAATTAAAATCAGAGGCTTATCGAATCACGATACAATAAACAAAACTATTCTTTACAGCCAATACTAATCAAACCAATAGTAACCAAAATTTGCCTGGTAAAAGATCGTTTTTGCCCAAGGAGTGGTGCATTCTTTTCATTGACTACTGGAAAGTAACTTCTTAGCCCTTGGAATGTCTTACCAGCGTAACACTTCGTTTATTACAAAGGAGTCAAAAAGTTAAAAACATTCAAAAGATTACACAATGAAAATGTTATAATAAACTAAGGTTAATTTACTATTGAAAAATAGAAAAATTTAATATATTTATTGTAGCCTAAGTATACAGGGTTTAGAAAGTCTACAATAGTGGAGATTAAGATACACTAGTCCTTCACATTCACTTATCACTTGCTGAGTCACCCAGAGCAGCTTACAGCCCTGCAAACTACACGTGTGGTAAGTGCTCCACACAAGGGTACCATTTTTTATATTTCATACTAGACTTTTTGTATGCTTAGATATGTTTATTTACACAAGTGTTTGCCATTGTGTTATAATTGTCTATAGTGATCAGTGCAGTAACATGCTGTACAGGTCTGTAGCTGAGGCACAATGAGCTATGCCAAACACCCTACACTATTTAGATATCAATTATACCCTACAACCTGTTTGTATAGGGACACTCTATGATGTTCACACAATGACGAAATGGCCTAAGGACACATTCCTCAGGCTGTTATCTACTTCTATTTTTTTTTTTTTTCTTTTTTAAGCAACAGGATAGAGTTTATCAACAGGGAGAAAGATTGAAAGCATAATAAGCAAAAGAAGGCCAACAAAAGAGGGGAACAGAACCTTTGGTAGCAGAGGGGGAGATGGAGAAGGAAGCCCCTGACTGATCTACTTCATGAAGCCAAGCGTTATTCAGTCCTGGAGATGACATAGAACCCATTCACATAAACCTAGGTTATATCTCAACACTAAACGTGAGAACAGAATCTCAAAATTTTTGCCATTCATATGTTAATAAAATTTTCAGGATCACATTCACAAAATATTTTCTTAGACATATGCAAACTATTTTTTAAAATCTCAATTAGCATTTCACAATACATAATAATTGTATTGCCCTGGGTTCTAAGCATCAAATTCATCTTCTCAGTTATTAAACAGCCATATTTATGGAATACACCTCAAACCTACAAAGCATAATTGTGGTTGGAGGTTATAGACAAATAATCTTCACTTTTAAACTGTCAAGTGAATCTAACTTACACTTAAAATTTAGAGCTATTCGTAAAGATGTTCTAAATCTTATCATTAAATCATGCTGACAACACAGCAGCACAAGTAGCTTCCTCTTCCACAGAACTGCTTTGCAGAAATACACTCTATAGTTGCTCAATTGAATTACTGAAGAATAAGATAAAATGTATATGGAAAACATTATTGTATATGTTGCAAGAATGTTGCATATGCCATATAAAATCACTGAGAACTTCCTTTATTAAGGGAGAATTCAAGATTAACTTTCTCAGAAGACAATAATAAAATATAATATTTTTATTTTTTTTAAAGGTATGAAGGAAAGAATTGAAACATTTAATTTAGTTAAATGTGCAACAAAAATTAGTCATATATAAGGGAAATGAAATCCGCATAGACTGTTCAACAAACAAAGGGAAAGGAAGATTTATAAATGAAAGTAAACAGAGTCGATAGAAAAGCAAAACATGTAAGAATTTGTATTGTTTTATTTTCCTCTCCCTAGGCAAACTGATTTGCTTGAAAACTATCAAGAAGAGCAGTTTGCCCTGGAGCAAACTGACTCAGTTATAAGGAAAAGTAATTTCAGTTATTTATGGGCTTCCAGAGAAAGCTTGTGAATTCAATCCTGTCTTGTTTATCTCTGGGCGATGCTCTTGTTTTTCCTTCTGCCAGCTTCTCCACCTTACTTAAGCCAGAATTGCACCATCTCCCTCTTTATGATTCTTCAGTGTATTGGTATATTAATTTTTTGAACAAGTTATGAACTTTGAAACTTGTTCATAAAACTAACGTACCAGTTATAAAATTTGAAAGATTTAACTGAGCATAATTGTCTTTGTGCTTTGGCTGCC
This sequence comes from Loris lydekkerianus, assembly GCA_963574355.1. Classification (NCBI taxonomy): domain Eukaryota; kingdom Metazoa; phylum Chordata; class Mammalia; order Primates; family Lorisidae; genus Loris; species Loris lydekkerianus. The sequence goes on from CAUYPK010006475.1 coordinate 15,817, forward strand.
AGAAAGCTATGAGATTTAGAAACAGTGCTGAATTTCATGTACACATTTCTATGTTTAATAATATCCTGTTGTTTCTATCTTGATGATTCCTGTGGTGTATGTATTTCTGTAATTCTCCACAAATCCTTTGGGAAATATGCAATACATTTTTAGGTGTTTCATTTAATAACTCAAAATTCATCATTTTGTTAATATTTTCTCTCTTTTATGACTTTCTTCAACTATGGCCAATATCTCTTGCCCTTATTTGCCTGGAATTCTGAGCACCTGACTTAATATTCAAAATCTTAAAATTATAAATTTGCCTCTCTTTTTTTCTTTTTTTTCTTTCTTTTTTTTTTTTTTTTTTTTTTTTTTTTTTCTTTTTGCAGTTTTTGGCTGGGGCTGGGTTTGAAACTGCCACCTCTGGCATATGGGGCTGGCGTCTTACTGCTTTGAGCCACAGGTGCCACCCAATTCTCCTCTCTTTTTAAATAACAAATATATCACCTAAATAGGAAAGCATAGGAACTATTAAAATGTGTATCATTCTCATAGACCAAACATTTCCAAATTAAGCAGAAAATAATACACCCTCATAGCAATAACTTTGAAACTTTCATAGTAATTTCTTGCTGCTATCCACTTACTCCAATCCCAATCTCAAACAAAAGCGCTGGTTAAAATTTCTCTGTGTAACTTTAAAATCAATTATGTAATTAAAATTCATCCCCAAGGCCCACAATTTGCCTTGGAGACTTAGAAGAGCCTGGCAAAACACTTTTTATACTCTTCTCATGCACTAGTTACAGATACCTCAATTCGAAGAATAGCATGTCTATTCTTTCGGTATTTGGTACTGAAATATTTCCTTACATATTTCAACAATTATTTTGTTAGTTTTTCTCTTTCACAGTACACAAAGCAAGAAAGTATGTAGCAAGCATCCTTTTGCTAACAGAATATGACCAAAAACGATATGATTGTGTGTTACAGGGGGGGTTAGTAGACTTCTGTTTAAAGCCCCTTATTAACAGAAGATACCTAGGCAAGTACTGTAAGTGTTATATTCCTCATTTTCCATAATTATAAAATGAGAGATACTCTCTTTCCTTTTCCACACACACAAAATTTAATACCATCTTAGGTGGTCTAATATCCACCTTAAAACTTTGCTTTAATAGACATGTTAAATATATATTAACATATTAAATATTATATGTATGTGTGTGTATATATATATATATATATATATATATGTTTTATCCATTCTTTTCACTTTTCTTTGTCATAAAAAAATCTCTGTTGATTTTAGCCATGCTATAGGATTTTGTGAGAAAATATTTTTTAAAAAAGGTGATCAATTGGCCATATTTAACCAGAAACTCTATATTTTCTTACTAAATCTTCAGAGCAAATTATGAGCAGCAGTTAATATGAATTGTTAAGTCTGGAGGATGTTCAACAGGACATATATTCAGAAGAAGAAAGAAGAAAAATAAATCCAAATCACCTGAATAACATCTAAGAGAATAAAGAGTACAGATACCATTTAAAGAGTAAAAATAAGTATTTACTGTATGCTAGAAAATGGAAAAATTTTGAACTCTGTGAACTCAAAAGTTGTATTTTTATGAGAAAACTTTTCCCCTAGAAGGTACATGTTTATTCTTTGAATCCAGTAAAAATACTTTTCAACTTGACTATATGAGCCAAAGGAGAGGGAGGATATAGGCTGAAAATTGAAAAGAATGTTAAATAATATTCTGTACGCTAAATTGTGGGATCTTTGACTTCCCCAAATTTCTCCAGTTTTCTGACAACCAACCAAGGTCTTCCCATGTAGAAAATCAGTATAATTTTCTCTACAAATCCTAAATAGCTCTATAAAACAATTCCAGACATTTGTGTCTAAATATCTAAATGTTTAAATCACTATCTGTTTACTATAGTTCAATAGTGATTGAATCACTATAGAATTCAATCACTATAGAATGAAACCCAACATTTATGACATACATATTGAGACAAATACATGTGTACGCATGCAAGGGTATGCACATGCAGCTTCTTTTCAGACTTTCAGTGCTTACAGGTTGAAAATGATTTGACAGCTATGGTGTAACAGAAGATTGAGTAAACAATTCTACTTAATAAAAAAGGAAGGAGGTAGTTTAAAAAGCAGTAGTAAAATAACAGCAATAAAGGAATTTAAAATAATAATAAACCTTCACAAAACAAAATATTAGGCTGTTTCAAACGTTTTGTCCGTTTTAAAGTCATGTGTTTTTGTAGCTCCATATCTCAATAAATATTTATTCTACTGTGTCGTGGTATATACTGATCAATGGAGAATTTTGTACTCCATACATTGATGCTATTCATTTTTTTCTACTTTTAATTTTTTTTATTCTTTTCAGCCTATTAGTATATGATGTCATTAAGTGATTTTCGGCCAATTTTTCTCTATGAATTCAAATTGAACCAAAGCACTGCTGAAACAGCCTGAAAAATTAACCAGGCATTTGGCAATGATAGTGTTAATGAATGCACTGTTCGATGTTGTTTTGTGAAATTTCATTCCGGAAACTTTAGCCTCAAAGATGAGCCCCGAAGTGGTTGATCTAGTGTACTCCAGGATGAGGAATTGAGGACCCTGATGGAGACTGACCCGTCACAAACAGTGCATGGGATGGCGCAAGAACTGGGTGTCAGCTCCCATGCAGTTTTTGATGGTTTAAAATGTATTGGAAAGGTCAAAAAGCTCAAAAAGTGGGTGCCCCACGATTTAAACGATCGGCAAAAATAGTCACGTTTCGAAGTTTGTTCTTCATTGCTTTTGCACAACCAAAATGATCCTTTTTTGGATTGGATTGTCACGTGTGATTAAAAGTGGATTCTCTACGACAATAGGAAACATTCAGGACAGTGGTTGGACACCAATGAGCCACCCAGGCACTTCCCAAAGGCGAAATCCCACCAAAAAAAGATCATGGTTACTGTATGCTGGTCAGCGGCTGGTGTGATTCACTATAACTTTCTGCAACCAGGCCAAACCATCACAGCAGAGTCCTATTGTGAGGAAATCAACGAAATGTACCAAAAATTGCATCAGCAGCAGCCAGCACTGGTCAACAGAAGAGGTCCGATCCTGCTCCACGACAACGCCCGGCCACACGTCTCACAAATCACCGTCCGAAAATTAAAGTAATTGAGTGTGGAAGTTCTGCCCCACCCACCATACTCCCCAGACCTCTCGCCAACCAACTAACATCTTTTCAAGCACTTCGATAACTTTCTCACCGGTAGAACCTTTGCCAATCAGGACCTAGCAAAAACAGCCTTTGTTGACTTCATCGAATCCCGAGCACCCAATTTTTATGCCGATGGAATTAATCAACTTTTGTTACGTTGGCAAAAGTGCACTGATTCAAATGGCGCTTATTTCGATTAAATTGAATAAATATTCACTGAGATATTACAGTTTAAAGTAGACTCATAAAACTGGACAAAACTTTTGAAATGACCTAAATATCACTTTTGAGAAGAATGGATTGGCTAAGTGATGAGTGAGTGAACTTGCAAATTCTGAGTTGGTTGTAGTTGTCATATACTACAGGGGAAGTTTAAAACATGATGTAAAGCTCAGTTGAAAGTTTGGGAGAATCAGGCAAGTGTAAATGTGAGATGGAAGACAGAAAAGTTTTTCTACTTTTAGGTATGAAATCTTATCTAGTTTTTTGTTATTTTGATTATAGATGATTAGTGTTATATTAACCAGATCACTTCCTATTAGATTTTTTAAACCAAAAAAAATAAATAAATAAATAAATCTTACTTTTAAATATTTCACAATGATAATACTTGCGGTGCCTAATCTGCATTTCAAGTACTTTAACCTACAGAAGTGTCTGATGAGTTTGGGGGATTTTGAGAGAGACAAATAAGCTTGTTTTGCATGTGGTAGGGATGTGAACGGAGACTACAAAGAGAAGACTGTGGTGGTTGGTTTTAAAGATGCTTGAAGTAATTCCTCCCATTGTCCTCTGCATTGTGGCTTTCTGTTCTTTCTGTAAAGAGCTGGAGTTTATTTCCCCAGTCCTTGTGTACACCCTGGCTTTCTGACTTGCTTTGACAAATTGGAGAGATGATGCTTGACTTCTTCTTCTTTTTTTTTTTATTATAGATAAAAATATGCACCATAGATGTGGCCCGACCCATCTCCCTCCCTTCACCCAAACCTCCCCCCTCCCTTCTTCTTCCTTGGTCCTTTCCCCATAGTCTTGTGGTATAGTTGGGTTATACCCTTCATGTGAAAGCTATAGTTTAGCTTCATAGTAGGGCTGAGTACATTGGATACTTATTCTTCCATTCCTGGGATACTTTGCTAAGGAGAATATGGTCCAGCTCCATCCATGTAAACATGAAAGAGGTAAAGTCTCCATCTTTCTTTAAGGCTGCATAGTATTCCATGGTATACATGTACCACAATTTGCTAGTCCATTCATGGGTCGATGGGCACTTGGACTTCTTCCATCACTTAGCAATTATGAATTGGGCTGCAATAAGCATTCTGGTACAGATGTCTTTGTGATATTGTGAATTTTGGTCTTCTGGGTATAAACCTAGTAGAGGAATTATAGGATCGAATGGCAAGTCTATTTTTAGATCTCTAAGTATTCTCCAAACATCCTTCCAGAAGGGACGTATTAGTGTGCATTCCCACCAGCAGTGTAGAAGTGTGCCCTTTCCTCAACATCCACACCAACATTTCTGGTTTTGAGATTTTGTTATGTGGGCTACTCTTACTCAGGTTAGGTGATATCTCAAAGTAGTTTTGATTTGCATTTCTCTGATGATAAAGGATGAGCTTTTTTTCATGTGTTTGTAGATTTTGTGTCTGTCTTCTTTACAAAAGTTTCTCTTTAAGTCCCTTACCCTGAAATGGGGTCACGTGTTCTTTTCTTGCTAATAAATTTGAGTTCTCTGTGGATTCTGGTTATTAGACTTTCATTGGAGGTATAACCTGGAAATATTTTCTCCCATTCTGAGGGTTGTCTGCTTGCTTTACTCACTATGTTCTTGGCTGTGCAGAAGCTTTTTAGTTTCATCAGGTCCCAATAGTGTATTTTTGGTACTGCTTCAATTGCCTGGGCTGTCCTACTCATAAAATGTTCACCCAGGCCAATTCCTTCA